>WAAB01011235.1:398570-476116 GCA_013389865.1 Piaya cayana
AGGTATTTTATACATTAAAATGTGAGTGGTAGTAAACAGATTTTAATATTAAATTTATTTCTCTTATGGTTACTGTGTGAATTATAGATCCTCTGTGTGTGCTGTGAAAAAGAAATGAGACTGAACAGCACAATTTTGAAGCCTTATCTCCTGTCCTGTTGCTCCTTACAGTCATTTCGTTGTTGCATTTAAAACGTATTTTTCTGCATTTGAGAATATTTCAAAGACAACTTTTCTTGCCAAGAAACTACACAGAAAGTTAAATTCATTGCTTATGTTAAGGGACTACATGCATGCTAATCAGTGGCTGACTCTGAGGATAAAGTAAATATTTATATGATGTTGCAAAGTGGTATTATACATTTTTATGTAGAGACAAAAAATTGCTCTGGAATATGAACCTAGCAGAGATTTTAGGTTGTTTTTTACATTTTCTAGCTCTGGAGAATTCCAGTGTTCATAAAATACCTCAACAATTTCACAATAATTTAACACAAGGACAATTTTTTCCTGGCCTTTTGGATGCTGATTTTGGCTTTACAATTGGTTTTATCCTCTGTATAGCAGTCAGTGGCCTTCTTCCTAGCTATGTAGGTCTGTCTGCTGCTCCATCTTTCCAAATACTAATGATTGCTTTCCTGGACTGTCACTGTCAGGCTTACTGAAGTGAGCTCCTCAGTCTTTAAAGAAGATAAAGGAATAGGGGACAATATTGGAGAGGGAAGAAAAGCAGCAGTGTATTTATTTTTAATGCATAAATCCTGTGAATTATTTGTGAATTATTCATACCACAAGTAACTACTGGTAATGATTAGCTCCTTTCTACAAGAGGGCTTGAGTTCACTCTTCTCTGCTGCTACCTTGATTGTGTTTCTATTAGATGAGGCAAACTGGCGAATCAGTCTTTGCTCTTCAGAAAAACTTAATTCATCCTGAAGTTTTCAAACACACACAAATTCCATCTGTTTGGTGAATACTTGGGGGGTGTAAGGGGGGCTCTCTCACATTAACAAATCATCCTCTACCTGCCAACAGTTCTATACCAAGCGATCATTAAGCTGTCTTAAAAGCAAAGCTACTCTAGCATCATTTTTTTTCAGCCTTTGTGGATGTAACTATGAATGGTTAGACAAGGTGCACCATTCAGAAGTAGGTTGTTGCTTGTTTGAATGGTTCAACTACTTTAGAGATCACTTCAGAAGGGCAATCATTGTATGAAAGCATAGGGATGGCATCTGAAGGCAAAATAATGCTATTTTTGCAATTATAAAATAAAACATTTTTAAAACCCCAAAACTTATACATTACAAACACCTGGTCTAAATCCTCAAAATTCTTCTAAGGAAAAAGCATTATTTCCCTCATTTGTGGTTTAAAAATACCCCAGTCTGCAATGTTAATATTTTTTACTATTGTTTAATATTGTTACTGCTGTTTTATTATGTTCATGCTTAAAGGCACACAAAAGCTTAAAAACATTTTAAATTCCATTACAAAGATGCAGATCATCCTGCTTACAGATGGAATGGTAGAAGAGTATTTCAAACAGAACACAGCTCAATGTAATCCTGATCTCTTGTCCTTTTTTTAATACTGGTATCATCCTATTGACCTCTGTGAAGTTATGCCAGAGTTAATCCAAAGCAAATGAAATTACAAATGGGTCCCCTGTTTTTATATTGATTTTAAATGAATAGGCAGTTGTTCTCAATGTAGCAAGATCTGTTCCAAATATTTAACCTCTCCTTCACCACTTTTGATCCCAGTGCCTTTATTTGTATTGAATTGGATCTTACTGGGTTGTTTGAAAACATTGTCAAATGCATCCCCATTGATTTGGTTTAAGAATACGGAACCAAATTACAGTCTCTTGACATAAAACAAGGTTTGGCTTCTTATGCTCTTGTATATCATCTGTTCCTATTCTTTGATTAAAATGATACAGTTGGATTATTTTCAGTGCTTGACTGAATACAAATGTTACACCCAATAGGAATGCCCAGTAAGGAATACCTATGCATTTTGATACATTAGAATAAGAAGTTTAAATATTATCTTTACTGGTCTTATCCTAGACAAAACTCTTGGTGTTTAAAGCTCCACAAGTTGAAAATCAGGGTCTAATAGATTAAACAGTTGGCAAGAGACAGCAAAGCAATTTTATTCTCAGTAAGTCAGTAGCTAGCAGTGCGGTACAAAGCCTGGTACCTACAGGTCTGGATTATGTCTGTACTGATGGTGGCTAATTCCCTCTCTGTCAATTCTTAAGGCTCCTTGACTTTTATCCTCTGGTGGTTTTGCTAGGCATATATAAAATCATCGGTAGCTTGCATATTTCCTAGCTGGTTGCATTGCAAGAATCCCCGATAGTATAAACACTCTAGCTTTCATTTGTCAGCATTGCTGCATAATCCTAAATGAACCTGAGATCTGTGGGAGCTCAGAGATGTCTTAACATGTGTAGCTTTTCTAGTTTGCTTGACCAGAACTGTCACCTTTTTGTGCTTATTGACCAAAGGCCAGTTGATATGCATCTTAGTAGTTTTAAAGTCCTTTATCACCTGCATCTAAAAATTCATCTCAACTTTCATAGCGTCTAAAGAAGAGCAAAGATGTTTTTAAAATGGTGTTTCCATTCAAGGCAGTGGCACATCTGTGAATATTCATGGATAGACAAGGTAGTTTGCTGGGAAACTTTCCACTTCTAGCTACCAGTACATTTGTGTATCATAGACATGGCTTAGACAAGGGAGTTAAAGAGATGCAACTAGATGATTTCAGGTTATACAGAGAAACATCTGGTAATGCTAACATACCACACTTCAATATTTAAGAAGAACCAACTAGAACCACAAATTTTAAAAAGAAACATTGTACTTTAAAACTTATCTGCTTGATCTAAGATGTTTCTCCCTGCAAATCATACTTCTCTTTTATCCTTAAATTTTCATCATCAACCCAACTACAATTTACATATGAACAGGATCACAAAAATACATGAGCTTAATCCAAATCTTAAAAATCAAATTTAGTCTTAAATGGTGTTTCTCAGGCCTCTATTCAAACTTACACCATCACCATAAACTTTAATCTCCTGCTGGGACTTACGTAATTTGTATGCAGTTGACAACGGAGCACTTAGTTTCACACTCAGAAAACAACTCTGCTTTCCTTTCTCAGATATTTATTCAGTACTTCTGGGATTTGAGAAATTTCATGAAAATTTTTCTTAGAACATTGTTAGGAATTTTATGGCCATGCCCAAGGAGAAGCTCAGATCCCTATCCTACTGCATAACAATGTTACATGAAGTCCTTCTTAGATCACTAGAGAAATGCCCTCTTTTATTTTTTTTTAATTTATACAGACCTTTATCAAGTGATTGATTCTCCACAGGCCTAAACAAAAGTGAACCAGAATTGATTTGCTGGGCGAACTTGGTTCTACAGATGGTTAAAGTTGAAATTTTAGATCTGGTTGATCTGCTTTTACTGCTGAACAGATTATGCCTCATTAAAGACCATCAAGTCTTTTGTAATTATTCACTGTCACTCGTATAAGGCAAGTAACTTGGCATGTCAAAGTGCTTGACAAAGACCTGGGAACTGCAGGTGAGAGCTGGGAATGGAAAATATCCAGGATCTTCTCATATTTCCATAGCAACTCTGTGGCAGAGAATCCCAACTGGGTTTGTGTACTGGTTCTGGCTCAAATAGACTCAATTTTCTTCATAGTAGCTAGTAAGGGGCTATGTTTTGGGTTTATGCTGGAAACAGTGCTGATGATACGGGGATGGTTTTGGTTTTGCTAGGTAGTGCTTGTATAGAGTCAAGGCTTTTCCTGCTCCTCTCACAGCTCCACTAACAAGTGTGCAGGGGGTACACAAGAAGGTGTGATGCTTAGTTGCCGACTGGGGTTAAACCACAACAGTTTGGTTGTATTTTGCCTGTCTGTGACTGCCAGTCACAGGTTACATTCCATGAATTGTTTTTCCATAGAGAGACATGAAAAAATTAAAATGAGATTCATCTTTTAGAAGTAGAAGTACAAGTAAAACATAATTTCTGATATAAATAGACTTTCCATTTATTTTCCTTCCTTTGCTGCCATGCAACTTCTCCAAATTTGCTGTCAGCGATGATCTGGTGAGAGCTGGGAATTGACGTTGAAATGGAAATAGAATAGAAATGGAATAGAAGCCCAACGTTTTGCCCCTGTATTTAGAACTCCACATTTCAGACGGGCTCAGTTTTTCTGCCATTTCTCTCTCTAGCAGCTTAACTGCGTGTCCCTCGGAAACCTTCCCAGGAGGATGCTTGACATGCAGCCACTGCTGCTGCTGTCCAGGGCTCTGCTGCCACCTAGCCAACTTCCACCTAAACTCCGAGCTCCTCTTTCCTTCCCGGGGACATCACTGTTTCCCTAGGGGCCGAGACACCTATGAGTGCGAGAAAATATGAGTATTCTTTCTTCACTCCCCTAAAAAGGGAATGGCAGTGGCTATCCAGCTGCTCAAGCTTCAGTTCACAGGGAGGAAGAGAGTGTATTATTAGCAGTTGTTCAGTTTCTGCTTGAAGAAATGTGCCTTTTAAACTCGGATATATTTGCATTGAAGCTTGGTCTAGCAATTTTGGTTCTTTTCACCTAAACACTGACAGATAGTTTATCAGCACTTGAGGCAAAGCCATTCAACGTGTTGGCTAAAACAACTTTTAAAAAGCACATTGTAATTAGAAACATATAAACTCTAAACAACCACAAAAAAAACCCCGCATCTCCTCCAATCTACACAGCAGACAGTCAATAGCCAAGTGCAAAGTTTCCTTATATAGATGGTGCTCCCTTCTTGCAGGCAGATCTATTAAAGTTCTTGAAGTTCCCAAAGTATTCCATCAGAAAGACAGCAATAAGGCATAACGTGATCAGAAAAACACAAAAAACCAAACCAGAACTGAACTGAGGAAAGAATATGTATGTAAATATATACTAGAAAGCAGTCATACACCCCTGTGTGATTTTTAAAACATAGTATTAATTTTAAAAGTTTATCTAAAGTTTTCTCATTTTTCCAGGAACTTGCTTGAGTGTCTTTGTTTCTCATTTTACATCTTTAGAAAAGCAGCCAGAGGGAAAGTAGATTGAAGATGCTTAGTGCAAAAAGAACTCTAGATTAGCTGTAGTGGTATATGTAAAACATCTAGGATTAAAGAAAGAATCAAATCCACCAGCAAGTCTTCTCTTATATCCTTCTCCCTCCTCTCCCTATAAGTTCAGGGTGTTGGTGTGTGCGCTGAACCCTAGGTTTGGACCCCACGAGGTTACTCTCCAGCTCTTGTTACAGCCAGAGCTCATCAGAGCCCCACAGGGGCAAAACACTTTCCTGCTGTTATTCAGCTGATGCTGGACCATGACATCAAAAAAGAGAACAAGAGAGGAAGACTTTACCTGATCTAGAGCACTGAGGGCATTCAGGACCTCTGCCAATCCCCAGCCCTGCATTTAGGGATTCTTACTTAGGTACACCATGCAGAAGCTTAATTTGGATTTAGCAAGCAGCATTATCATGCTCCATGTTTCTGTTCATAGTGTCTTTTTTTCTATTATCCCCCTAACACTGCGTTCTTCCTTTATTTCCTCTTCCATTTCTCAGTACATCTTCATCAAATATCTTAAACCACCGCAGTCTGGCAAACCAAAACAAGTAACAAAAAATAAGGTGCAACGATTCCCTGCATTTTATTGTCCCCCATAAAACTGCCATTCACCTGCTGTCATGAAGGGTTATCAAGCACTGGAACAGGCTGCCCAGAGAAGTGGTGAAGTCACCGTCCCTGAAGGTATTTAAAAGACATATAGACCTTGCATTTAGAGACACGGTTTAGTGGTGGAGTTGGCAGTGTTTACAGTTGGACTCAATGAGCTTAAAGGTCTTTTCCAACCTAAAGAATCCTGTGATTCTATGAAATAAAATTCCTCTATAGCGGAGATGCATTTTGGGGAAAGAAAGTATCCGGACTTCCACTAAGTGGGGAAGTTGTAAAGCTTAAACGGGCTGAGAGAGTTCCCAGAGTAGGGAGAGACCCTGGGACGCTGCAGAGGTGGGGCTGGAGGGGAGTGTTGCTGTGTTGGGATGCTGCAGGTTGTTCATCTTCCTCCTGGCTCTTGGGGAGAGAGGGAGGAGCAGGCGCATCCCTGCAGAGCAGGGCTTCTGGGGCACTACGGCAACACAGGGCTGTATCTTCCAAGAGGGGGAAAAGGTGAATTAGTAAATAAACAGGACTATAATTCTGTGTGTTATTTATTTAAAGACCTAGTTTATTGGGAGAAGAGCAATTTCTCCCATAGGATTTGTCAGCCGTTGTCTTGATCTTATAAATAATTTGTTTTCCGCACAGTTTTACCATCTGCTTTGACTTGGGGCTCTTGGAGCTTTTTTTGTCAAGAATAATTTGTACGGTGTCAGTACTTATATACTAGGAGGAATAGATAAGATTAATTATTCTGTAGATGTTGTTAAAAACATTTTAAAAATTCCTAACTTTTACCAGGGTCATTAAAAAAGATTTGCATGAAATTAGGTTTCCACTGAGATTTTTGACTCATTAAAATGAAAGCAAGATTTAGAAAGTTTAAGCTTGTCATTCGAGTTTGTGAAATCAGGCCTGGAAGAAAAGAACTTGATGAAAGTTTCATGAAGGTCTCGCACTCTGTTTCACATTTAGGATGAAAACACAAAACATTATCATTTTACATAAGTTCTTCATTTAGTTAAAATATAGTTCATCTTTCCACATATTACCAAGAGATCTGATAACATAAACCCTTTTTCCACTCAATTTTCTGTCCCCAAAAGAGTGCTGCATTATGCATTTCTGCATGTCTGTAGTGTATAGTGTCCATTATTCTAGTTACTGTTTAAAGGGCATAAAAAGAAAAATATTTGTAGCAAATGTACCTCTGAAAGGATATGCTGCAGAAGCACCGAATATCATGTCCCACAGTTGACTCTACTACCAGTCATTTACGATGGTTTGCAAGCAGCTTTCAAATAAAACAAACGCTCTCCATGCCCCACCAATTTCTATTATCCAAAACAAATTATTGAAAAATACAGCTTAAAACACACCCCATCGCCCGTTTTTTCATTTGTTGCATGTAAAAGCTGCTCACACAGATCTCTGCAGACTCAGATCCATGGGCTGAATGTGGTGCAGGATCTGATTTTCCCTTTGGGTCCCGCATGCTGCTTGCTTCACTGCACAGATTTTGCTTCAGCTGACTTGCACTGTGGCTGCTGCGCTCCCGTATGCAGGGGGAAGCAGGATGTACCACCTTTTCAGCCTTAAACACAGCAAAAATATTTGTTCAGTGAATTGTTGTTTGCGGAAGCAGGTGAGTTTGTTAAAATATATGCCTATAAAACATTGTTTATCTTGCACCCACTACGAGTATTTTCAAATGCAAATATCCCCAAGTTATTCTGGACTATATTTCATTAATGAAGCGGGAGATTTAGTAGCTTCTCAGCCTTTTGAGTGCATGTTGCAATTAGGTGATAGCTGATCTTCATAGTGGTTTATCTCTTTTCTTCATGATTATCTGCAGCTATTAGTGATAGTGGTTCATTGCCAACAGAGACAAATCCTGAAAGTTAGATACCAAGACACTGTGCTAAGAAATTGTCTTTTTGTCTTGCTTACAATTAATATTTTCCTCTTAAAATTTTTAGATGCACAAATCAGACTTTCATGTTTTTCCCTTGAAATACACAGGAAATTTGGGTCACAGTCCTTCGGTGAGGAGATCCTTTCTTCCCTAATGTAACAGTAACAAAGCGATGCAGAACAGGAAAAAAAACCAAACAAACAAAAAAAAAAACCCAAAAACCAAACATCCTAAGTAGCAAAGATGTATCTCATTCTCATCTTCTGAGTTCTCTGTTCTTTCTCTCTTGCTTTGGGCGTAGAAGACAGGATGTGTGAGGGTGGAGGGAAGACTAATTACAAGTTTTGTTTCAACTATTTACTTCTCTCATGGCAATATTAGACACAGAATGGAGATACCTGGAAAGGCAGATTCGAGCTGAAGTAGTGTTTCCAAGTGTAATGTCACTGCATAATCTTGCTGTTTTTAACACAGGGATTGTGAAGATAAAGGAAATCCAGCTCTGCTAAAAGGGAGTCTGTCCACATAGGGGGATATCATTACAACTAGGCATGGTGATTGCTTGGTCACCCTACTTAGCCTCTTAAGTCTTGATACAACTAATTATAAATAGGAAGCCCTTGATCCTTCCAGCATCTCTGCCCATCTCCTGTACACAACAAACAAGCTGCCTACAAACTTGGCTGCTTCTCTCTCTGCTCCAAGCCTGTCCAGAGCTAGCTGCAGTCTGGCTCTTAAAGAGCCATTCTTACAAGCCATTGCAGCATTTACCTGGTTAAAACACCTCCATTTAAATCTTTGGCTTCTCAGTGCTCTTAAATTTACTGATTGCATGCTGTTTATTGGAATAGCGTCCTTCTGTGCCTTTCCTGCTGTTTTTCTCTCCCTACTACCCAGTCTACATAGACCCATTCATTTCTGTTCAGCTACTGGCTTTGAATTCAGTACTTTTTTTCTCCTCTCCAATTTCAGATAGATCTCTCTCTGCACCCTGTCCTAGATGCCAGCCCTTGTCTCAGAGATTTCATCATCATTGCCTGCTGTTAATTTCTAATTAAATCCTATTCTGGTAAGAAATAATTTCTGGATTTTTTTTCACAGCTGACCAAAGTTATCCAATCTGTCAGTCAAGTTCTCCACAATTTGTTTGTTTGGGGTTTTTTTAACTTTCTTCCATGCCATTGAGTGAGACCGGATCATGATGTTGACAATTCCTTCAAGAAGACTTTTTCTCATCCTGAGTCCTGACATCTCCTTAACAATCAAATTCACCCCCTCCAACTGACCTATGAGCAGAGGATAACTGCATGCTTCACCCTTGGGTCTCTGCATGTGGTATCTTTAGGCAGTCTGAATGTTCTTCAGCATCCAGGACTGATTTGAAGAGAAAAAGGCTTTAGGAAGAAAAAGGCAGTTGAACTGGGGTGGCATTGGATTCCCTGACGTTCTGATGCGTTGTCCATTTAACTTCCTATTCATCTGTGGCTATTCTGTTGACATCAGAGGGTTTTTAATTGCTCTCTGAAATATGTATGGTAATACCATAGCAACTTCCCCTCGATGCAGTAGATCTGTTTCTTCAGTAATTATTGCCCCAATTAACTCTCAAATGTTAGAAAATCTCATTCTGCTGATTAAATTTCAATTGAATTCTGTTACTTGCCGCAATTAGCACTGGATTCCAGACCGGTGAAGGTAGTCCCTAAATTAAGATCTCTAACTGGTCTTCCCTGAATGCTCTTGCACTTCTGCAGAGAAAGGTATATACTTCTATTCATTTATAAAGACACATCAGTGTTCTGCCACGTAATGCCTTACATGAAAGGCAGCAGAGCCAGCAGGGATCTGTAGGTTGAAGACAATACCGACAGTAAAAATGGCTCTAAAAACTTCTCATGGATTTGCATATGTCCCTCTTTTTCTTCTGTCCCCCTTTTTTCCAGGCCATTTTTCCATCAGGTGCCAGCTTTCCCTGACTTCCATGATGTCCTCTTGTTGGTTTTTTTTCCCTCCTCTGTATTTATACTCAGTAACTGATAGGAGGTGGTATCTCTGTCTCCTACATTATATGCAGGAGAGAGAGCCTTTATTTTTCTGTTTGATCTCTTTTTTGTGTGCAAGCTAAGAAAACTGCACTAGGTATGATGATTAATACAGGATGGGAGGATTAATTCACTTGACCTGCTCTGTTGTCTGACACCCAGAAGTCTTGGACATGACCAAGTATTTGGACAAGGAACCATTTGGAAAATTTAGTTACCATGGATCTAGGTCTCACAGATATGCAAAAAAATTAAACCCTTTTAATATTGACTATTATTATTAGTATTCAATATTAGTGAAAATTTAAAATTACAGTTAAGCCAATATAACCTGCAATTGTTCCCTTCTGAAAAAAAAAAATCAAAACCAAATAATTACCTGAAAGTCCTCTGGAAAGTTCTTATCAAATGAGAAACATGTACTTCTTCCCCCAGCCAGCTGATGGTTAAAGGAGCAACTGGAGACACACACACGCTGTCTCTCCTCCTGTAGCTAATTGAAGGAAATGGATGCCTGAATGACTATGGAAAACTGTCTTCACCTGTTTCCAACTATTTATCATGCTCACTCACCCCAATACCTTCTCTAGATAAACAGTAAAGCCATAATGACTCCTGCAGAGCTGACAGCAAGATCTGCCTTTATAAAAATCGAGCAAGGGATAATGTACAACTATGTTAAAAGTCTTGCTTGTTCTACCTAATATTTTCCCTCAGGTGACAAACTATGGACTTTAAATCACTAGTTTTACTGCCATTTGCTCTCTCCTTTTTAGTAACTCCAGGCAAGTGATTTAAGGCAATTACATACTATTACATAACTTTATCCTCGATTCTTACCTGTCATTTTGTGGCCTCTATCTACTGAGTCATTCTCAGAGGCACAAAAAGCCACAGTGTAGAGATGGCTTCTCTGGGACCATTAAATTAAATACTTAGATGACAGAGAAGCTCAAATTCAAATACTAGCAATAGAGATTTCAAAAGTAGGTTCTAAATACAACATACCAGCGCTGTTTAGTCTTCTTTGGACTACTCTGGAAGTACAAATGAGGCTTGAAACTGAATCCTGGGGGCAAGTGGGATTCCTCCAAGCCAGCATGTTCAGAACAACATAAAGCATTGGAGCCACAGGAGCATCGATCAGGGCACTGAGCACCAGGTGGAGATAACTCACTTCAGCAGTGCAATACTAGTGGTGATAAAATCAGACTGATGTTGATCATTCCCAAGTCTGTTCTGAGCTGTGCTTAGACCTGGTAGCTTAAGGCCAGATCTGCTGGGATGGAAAATGAGGATGGAATGGTTCTGTGCAGGTGAGTTGAGGGTCATGGCAGCACTTGGATGTGCAAGCTTTTGGGTTTCTTTCTGTCTGTATAACTTCATTTAAGTCCCAGGCAGTTTATTATGTAGTGTCTTTCATGAACAATTTCAAACTCAAGTGCTGATGCAACTGCATAGATTTAGAGATCAACTAGATTTGCAAATCAAGGTTTGTGCCTTGGGCATGGCCATGTGCTCCCTTCTTACAACCTGATGCAATGGGATGGTTCAATGTCCTTTCCTAGCAGATGGGTTCGTGTCAGTGAAGGGTTTCCCCTCATGACCACAGATTTATTTATTTATTGTTAATGCTATTGTAAATGTGCTATGGGTATAGATCAAAAGTGGTATTACTGGAGCAATAACAGTGCAACACTGGGTTAGAGGAAAGGAAAGTAAGTCTTATGTCAGCTTCTTAATAAGGACTCAGTGCTGGAATTGTAAATGGGCAGTTGACTAGTTGGCTGGCTGGGCCCAGAGTGTGGTGGGAAATGGTACCAGCCCTGTTCAATGTCTTTATAAATGACCTGGATGAAGACGTCGAGTACACCCTTAGCAAGTTTGCAGATTACACTAAGCTGGGTGGAAGTGTGGATCTGCTGGAGGGTCGGGAGGCTCTGCAAAGGGATCTGAACAGGTTGGACCGCTGGGCAGAGTCCAATGGCATGAGGTTTAACACGGCCAAATGCTGGGTCATGCACTTGGGGCACAACAACCCTGTGCAGCTACAAACTAGAAGTCTGTCTAGAAAGCTGCCTGGAGGAGAAGGACCTGGGGATGTTGGTTGACAGCAACTGAACGTGAGCCAGCAGTGTGCCCAGGNACAAATACCTGAAAGGAGGTTGTAGAGAGGAGGGAGCTGGGCTCTTCTCCCAAGTGACAAGGGACAGGACAAGAGGGAATGGCCTCAAGCTCCACCAGGGGAGGTTTAGGCTGGACATTAGGAAAAAATTTTTCACAGAAAGGCTACCCAGGGAGGAGGTTGCTTCACCTTCCCTGGAGGTGTTTAAGGCACAGATGGATGAGGTGCTAAGGGGCATGGTTTAGTGTTTGATAGGAATGGTTGGACTCGATGATCTTGTGGGTCTCTTCCAACTTGGTTATTCTATGATTCTATGACAAGGGAAGATGAGATCCCATGTTGCAAATCTGAGCTGCTGATGCACTTCATGATTTCTGCTTTATGACTGCCAGTGTTCACTTGAGAAAAATTGCTCTTTAAAAAAAAAATCATCTCTTTCTTGAAAAAAATAAAGGATATCAGACATTTAAGATGTGTTTTTCACTTGACTTAAATGTTACAGTGGAAAAATTCCTATGTGTCATTATTGTAAAATGAAAAGAAAAATGTCAAGGCTAAGTCATTGCTATCATTCATTTGGCCCTGGGCTGCTTTTGAATTGAGAGGTGCCAGCAATGGGATGTTGTAGTATTCCTGCTGCAAGATTTAGAAGATCTATTAATCACAAGTTTGGGACATATCAACCTTGTGTATCCCCTTAAGCATCTTTTAAACTATTAAACATTCACCTAATGCTTACCTTAGATTAAAAATGAATGTACATAATTCCTGGATTGTTATTTCTTCACTTGATGTTATTTAAAATTACAGTCCTTTTGGAAAGAGTAATCTATTAAATACCACAGTGGTACAACTACTAAACTGAATGGTGTCACCATTCATCTGTGAACTTCAGATCCTGGAGCCCTTACATAGGTTCTTCCTTCTCTAACTCCTTCTCCTTCACCTTCTAATTTTTTCCTTCTGATTGCTTTGTTAGATGATGTTTTCAAGAAGTTAAAAGTTTAACTGTAACTAAGGGAGATAGGAGCTGTGGGTTTTTTCAGCTTTGTTCTGACACGTCTTATGTTTCTTTTTTTCCTTCATTGTTATGTTAATTTTGTGTCATGAACTTCTGTGGAGAGGTACAGTTATGCAAATGTAAGTAAATTAGTCCTCATTAAGCCCTGCATAGATGACACTAAATTTTACTACTAGTTCCCAGGACAGATAGTTGAAGTTAGTTCCAGCACGTTTACATTGCACTTCATCGGATTTGCTGTAAGACTGAAAAATATTGTTGGGGTTTGTTTATATTGCTGTGAGACAAAACCAAGGTAGAGTATCATTACAGTATTTGTGACAGTATATTTAAGTTGAAACACCAAAACCAATGCCACACACCTATCAAAGTCAGAAATGAAGCTATAAGCTATTCAAAGATTATAAGGTAGGGAGTGACTGGAGAAGATACAAATAACTTTAAATGCCCTAGAGTGCCAGCACCCACTGGAGGCTCCAGCCAAATTAGCTTAAGGTGTTGATGAAGATGTGTTGCATTATTTTAGCTATGCTTCTGTGATTTTGGCAGTGTTACAGAGAAAAATTGAAATTTGCTCAGCTGCCTAACACAGTCACTCATTATCTTCGCAACAGGGCTGCTGTGTTTTCCCACAGGTCCGATTTGCTGCCTAGGATCCTGGTGTGCATTGAGCCTCAGTGTCCATATAAAAACCTTGTGCCAATGTTATGAAGAGTAGCAATATCCAGATGCTGCTCTACCATCGTCCAAATTAAGATATATGACACCTGTATGGAGTCCTCAGGTGGCTTTTACCTCCTCTAAATTTGTAACATTCCCTTACACCAAAAAGAGAAGTTGGCAGGGAATGTGGTGATGCAGTTCAGCAAATGGATATTTTATCAGGACATTTAAAGACAGAAACAAACCTTTTATCTCTTATCGAATCTGTTGTGAAACGGCGCTTTCAGCAGTCTACAAATGTTCGTCTGTTTGAGATGAAGACGTGTGAATGTTGTTAACAATGACAATCATGCTGTTTTATAAAACAGACAGAAGAAACACTACTTCAAGAAACAGTCTTGATAAATCTTGTCAGCTCCCTGTTTAGAGGATGGGCAGTGTTGAATAGTTCAGAAAAAGATGTATGTACCCGGTTCATATTGAAATATATCAGTCAAGCCACAAACAGTAATTTTGCTCTCCTTCCCTCTGGAATAAGGGCCACAGGGGGTATGATCACAAAGTGATTTGCATCACTCAGTGCTTGATTCCATTCAGTGTTTTATGATTGTCCCATTTCTGCACAAAAAACCCCAGGAAACTCACTATGACCAAGTCTTCCACTTTTTTTATCTTGTGTGTCTCAAATTTAGAGGAAATGACAGTGATATGAGTAAATGCAGGACACATTAGACTACTGTTGAACTGTCTGGTGATGGATTTCAGGTGCAAGCCTCCAAAATGCTGATATTTGCACATTTTGTTACCCCCTTCCTGACTAAACATCTGCAGCCAATAGAGCAGCTGATGGCACAGCATGAAGGTGCATGAATGAATGATACCTAACAGCAAGGACCTTTCATAGACACAACAAACTGCATTTCACCTGAGAGCCTTTAGCCTCAGTGAGATCAATGGCTGAAGGAAGAAAGCTCTCTGAGGTTAAATGTAGGTTATATTAATAGGAGTCATGGGAAATTGTTGGCTTCCTACAGAATACTTGCACCATGATTAAAGGAATCTACCCCTATATTGTTGAGTTGTGCTATACTGATATTCTTGAGGATCTTGCATTAAAACAGCTCTTAACAAATCTTCTCCCTTCTCTCTCAGAAGAGAGGGCTTTGCCTCTGTACGACCTGTAGACCTCACAATACTTCATGTATTTTAGCCACTTAATTTACTATCTGCAAAACACTGTACACTGAGGATGAACAGAGAGATCCTGAGAAATGAAAATTCTTGGTCTGCTTGGCGAAAAAAATTTCACTTGTTTGATCCTAAATTCTGAGTCGTGACATTTACTTCCCTTTTGAAACATCAGTTGAGACTGAAGCTCAAGATCTTGCATTTTTAACGCACGCAGTTCATCAGGACCTTATTTAACTCCGAGACCTCCTTTTTCTCTGAGATGTTGATTCAACATGATAAGTGCACTCTACAGGAATGAGGGATCAGTCAACAAAGTGCATGAGCCAGCAGAAGCTGTGAGCTCAGCCTCTCTGACACCAGGCGGCTGCCTGTAGAGCTCATGCTCATGAGGACTCCTGGTGCTAGAGGCTTGCCTTTTTTTTTTTTTTTTTTGCAAGAGGGACTTGAATATAATCTGTGCATCATAGCTTTCTTGTGATTGAACAATACATTAAAAGCCAACTGTATTCTCATGGAGATTCAAAAGGAGAGATGCTTTAGCTCTACGTAGCCTTTTTGGAAAGAGTTCAGGTTCCAAAGCAGTGAGGCCTTAAAGTGTATGGAGCTGTGGTTTGAAAGGCTGGGTTTTTTTCTGTTTAGAGGGAGATGCATGGCTATACTTTGCTGAGTCGTGGGTGTAAACTAGCATTTTATAACTGTGGTAAGTGAGAAGGATATGGGACGTTCGATGGCTAAATAAACAGGTTTACTTTAACTGCTTAATAACTAGACTTCTGTAAAAAGAAAAACAAAAATTAGAGAGAGAAAAGAAAGCCAAAAATGTAACAGTAATTAAAGAGCTACATGCAAACATTCCAGAAACAAGGGACTTAAATCTCAGGCTCACAGATTTTGCTGGAATGGAAAGCTGATCAATAAGAGTATTTTAAAAGGCATTTAAAATACCCTTAATTTGAATACAAAGCACAAATCTGGATTCAAGGTACATATACATCCCAGTGTGAAAGCATGTATGTGTGTGGTTCCTCTGCTCCAGAACAAATGTGGGGTTTTTTCTTGCACACACAAAGCAGGGCACTGTCAATGTTTAGCACTGCAGCCAGAGCAAGTCAGCTTCTTATTGCTGTGTTAGAAGGACTGGTCTATCCTCTTCCAATTTCCCATGTTTTTCTACTCAGTCTGTCTTCACCACAGCTCTCACAACTCCTTCTGGCAAAAAGCTTTCAGGCATGAATACTCCTCCTTGACTTAGTGAAAACACCTATGTAGCACAAAACCCAGAATACAAATGAGGAGTCTGCACAAATAAGAAGAGGTCGTCTATGTCAGACAGTACTGAAAGAAAAAAATTCTCTTTATAGAGGCACCAGGAAAGCTTCCATCCTGCTCAGGGAACAGTCTGTGTTACTGCAGGCAGGATAACGCTGTCATGTCAAAGAGGAGCATCTCATGTAAAGCAGTCACTGCGCCTGCCTGCTTCGCTTTACACAGCCTCCTCCACACAACCCCAGTTTCCTTCTTTCCTCTGCAAGCCAAGAGGAAGCTTGGATTTTTCATGCAAGGATTTTAATATATGAGATAAACAAAACTTCACCCAACCAGGGTGATGTGTCTCTGCAGAGACTAGGGAATTAATTCCAGACTCTATAAATGATGTGACCAGAGTTGGCTCTGACTTGAGAGAACAGTGTGTGCTTCACCGTGTATCTTTAATATAATCCTGTAAGAGCAAAATATAGTTGTTTCTGAAACAGTTGGACCTCAGAGATGTGTTTCAGTTAAGACGCTCACTCTGGATGAGCCAGATCAGGCTTCAGAATGCTGAGCTCTCTTTGTCCAAAGAGAGAGGATAGCTTGCTACTGAACCCACTGACATTTTCTCTGAGTCATTTTCTGCTCCTGGTAAACGGCTTTGCTAATTGGGAAAAAAAAATTCAGTGGTTTTCCCTCTTCAAGCTCTAGCTTTGAAAAGTTCTACATTTTCCTATAATATAAATCTTTAATAATTTGCATATTGACTCATGGGCCCTTTAAGAAATATGTATGTTTGGCTCAGAATTTTCACCATTTGCCCATTTGATTACCAGTTTTGCTCTGGGCTGCAGTATTTGTGCAGTTCCCTTGTTTTTATGTGTGCTAGACTGCTGACTTCTTTAAGCAAGAAAGTCCTGGTTTTGAAGTGTAATTGCTCTGAAGATGGCAACGCAATCTTAATGACTTGCAGCGAAGATAAAAATATTGAAACCATGGCAACCTCCAAAACTCCAAGCTGATGCCCAACTTTGCTCTCTTGAGATGTGCAACCTGTGCGCTAACACAAATGAACCTAGAGCAAATGTAGACTACAAGTGGAGGAACTGGCTTGAAACAAACTTGAAAATGCAGCTACTCTCTCAGTCTTCTCCACCAACAAAAGTGATTTCAAAAGCAGCCTATTCTCCTCCGCTTACCTCTTTTCTAGATCCACAATTTCCTTTTCTTTCTATGAGTCTTACAACAAGATTTCACACCCTCTACATTTCTATTGAGATAAACTAAGTAGAAAGATTCTGTTACAAATACAGTGGCTATTTTTTTGGCAGATTCCTCTCTCTGGGGATAAATTCAGGCAGACATATACAAGAGTTTGGCTCAATATAATTATCATGTTTCTAGGGAGAATGTGAAGTTATGCTGTGGGCATAATGTGGAGCTTGTCTGAGGAGTTAGAGTGTGTGAACTTAAACATTGGCCTTGAATAGATGCCCGTGTATCCTTGGAGAAGCAAGAAGGCGCCAAGAGGAGCCAAGTAAACAAGATTAGGAAGCTGCCAGGCCCCAGGTGGAATCACCCAATTACGAAGTTACAACTAAGAAGGAGTCATCCAATTATGAACTGTCGGTCTTTAGCTAAAACAATTGTGCATGGACGCGCAGCTCAGGAAGGGGTATAAAAAGTCTTGTAAAATCAATAAAGATGGTCTTTTGGCCCACAACTTCTACATGTCGTGGATTGCCCCGACCGCAACATTATGCATGTTCTTAGGTGCATAGGTTTGCCAGCCCAGCAGATGAAAAACACTTTTATGTAGTTCAGGTTTTGCCTGAACTGCAATGCTAGTATGTTCAGAAGGTTAATTTCCAGGCACAAAATATCCCACAGTTCACAAGTATAAAGGTCAAGTGAAGGATAAATTAATGTAGAACACTGTCCAATGAGTGAACAAGAAAGACTAGATTATAAAAATACCAGACTATAAATAAGTTTTAACTGTGTACAAATTGTTGGTTGCTCTTGTTCCAGTGCTTCCTTTCTCCCTTTTCAGCATCCTGTAACCCAGGCGTAGTGTCTGAAAAGAGCAAAATGCAGAGTGCATTAGTGTCAATTCACTGTTAATGCTGGAGGAATAATTGCCACTGAATCAAATGCTGAAATGAATCACACATTAAATATTCACCTCCAAGGATGCCTGTTGATGGCTTCTTTCAAATAACCAACAAGAGCCTGTCATTGGAAAACCCACATAGAGAGTCAGGCTGAGATACAGTCTTGTTTCCCACTCTCTGCTGTTTATATTGGGCCTTGTAATCAGTGTGTTTGTAATGATGAATGCATCTTCTTATTGAATTTATTTATGAAATCAGTTCAGCATGTAATAAATCATTCACTTAACATTATATGCTGTAAAGCTGGCTCTTTAAGAAAGGGCTCCTTCACTAGAAGACTATACAAGTACCTCAGAAGACAACAAAAATAATAGACCAGAATTTAGCTCTTCTGTGTTCTTATCTGCTTCCACATCTACTATTTACACGTTTTGGAAAGTGAAGAAGAGCAAGTCCAAGACAGGAAGAGAAGAGTGAATTGTGGCTGCCACAGGGCAGGTATGTTGAAGAAACAGCAAAAAGCCATGTTTTTCTCCCCAGGTCTCTTCAGCATTTGGAACATGCCCATGGTGGGTCAGAGGAACTGATCCAGTGCATCAGCCTTGCACTGCTGAGAACTGTTTTCTCAGTAGCTCTGCATGAAGCTACGCCACACAAATACAACTCATATGCAAAAAGAGAGACAGTGCTTCAGAAGAACCAATGCAACAATTTTCCGTTTGATCCAACAATCTTCCACATGATTTTCTTCTGTTCGGCTAGTTCTGTATCTGCTCTCAGATCAGTCTGTTGTCATTTGTTGATGTTTCCTGAAAATTTCTCTGAAATCAAGAGGTGTTGACAGGACAACTGGCATAGTTAAAGACAGGCAGTGCTCTTTCACACACTTGAGCCTTTGGATTCAGTGGTTTCAGCCACCAAGGTAATGAGATTTTACCCAGATGGGATCACACAGCATTTGCTCTGTGTCCCTGACATATGCCAGAGTCCACAGTCATCTAATAGTATCTTTTAATATACCCAAGACATTTACCATAATGTATCAGAGGAAGAGAAGGAAAGGCCAAGGACTCTGCAGCTTCAAAGCTGCGGCAGCTTTGCATTTTCACAGATATAAACTGTATCTGTCTGTCAAAAAGCACTGTGAGATAAGCATATCTGCAGCTAATATTTCATGTTTTTTTCCAGCCTCAGGAACCCTTTCTTTTCCAATTCTCCTTCAAAAACTTGCTTTTTTACAGGCTACCTGAGGACTAGAGTATTCAAGAAAAATGGGATACAAGGAATGAAATTTTAAAGTAAAAATGCAGTAATTATAGCAGCCACAGAATATAGGACAAAAAATTTTACTCTAAAAAGAAGTGCAAGAAGTAAGATAAAGAAGTGCAACTAATCATTCAGGCTGTAACTTTTTTCAGGTTCAATCTTGGCATTGGATTAAATTTTCAATGTTGAAAATTTTGGCCTATATATTCTCATGTGAGTAAAGGCTTCTAGTTTGATTTCATGCTCCCCTGCAAGTAGAAGTTACAGGACTTGAATCCAAAGCTGAGGGCACACTGGGACATTTTATACTAATTAGAAATGCCTGGTACAGATAAATCAGGGAAGTTGGTGTGGGACATAGCTAAGGAAATCCATCTTTTGCTTGCTTACTTGTTAGCTTCTTGCATTAAACTACCGATGAAGAGGAAACTAAACTTCCATTTCTGAGTCAACTCCCCTATTATAAAGGTTTGAAATTCCTCTGTTTCGGGATGCATGGCTAGAACAAGGGCACATACATCACCACAAACATTACCTCTTGTCCAGCATCCTGTTCTCCAAACAGTCTCATGATGACAACTTGAACATTATGACGTGCTAAATCTTCTGGGAGGGGAAATTCTCATCTAAATTAATCTCTGAGGGCTCACTTTGTCTGTACTGAGTCTTTTGTGTTATGCTTTCCATAGATTAATGGGACGATTTGCCAAGGGCCAGCAGCACTGGAGGAAAATGGCTCAGCAATTTGGGAGGTGCCAAATGAGACCAAAACTTTAAACAGCAGCACTCAACTGGTGACCAAAGGACTGTTTTCTTGAAAATTGTTACCCCTTGAAGGTACTGTTAGGTTTCCTCAGATTATAGCCTGCAGAGTTGGAAGCAATGTTTTAAGACAGCTTGAGCTATGAGTAAAGTTCCTTCTTATTTTAAAGAATGCAACCCACAGACTGCAAACAGAAGACAAGATGAGAAAAGCATATCTCAAGAATAGTTCTTGAGAAAGTTCTAGCTGATGTCCTCCTTTGCTTACTTCTTCTGACTCAAAAAAGATTAAACTAAGATCACTGGTAGAGATGTGACTGACTGACATTTATCAATCTTTGCTTCATTATTAGAGATTTCTTAGCTCTCTAATTTTTCAGACAACACATAACCCATAACATGCTCAGAAAGAGTTCATTTACCGAGCTATAGCAGCTGAATTTTCTGTCCATTAATGCAAACAAGTACTGTCTGCTGTGATTTGAGCACTGCCTTGCAGCTAGGCAGTTCACTTGAAATTCTGTTTGAGAATAAACTATTTAGTAAATACAACCTTACCATTTACATAAAGCCAGTTCAGTTACAATTGAGTGTTGGTCTTGGCAAATACTTTCTTAGAATTATTGCTATCTTTTGAGCCAGATTGATTCAAAAAGTGTGATAAACTCTCTGAATTCTCTGGAGTTTTATGCGAAGTATCACAGCAAGAATGAAATCAGCATCTGATCCTTTATATTTCATTTAATAAATAACTTAGAAGAAAAAGTCTACTGAAAACTAAACATTGATGCACTTCACTTTGTGTCATTAATGAGGTGAAATTACTCTGTTATGCTGTCCATTGACAATGAAACCAAACATCTCATGTAGACTGAGGTTTATCAAGAAATGGGCTTTGTATATTGCTATGGCAATTAGCTCTATCTGTTCAGGGTAGCTAGTAGAACACCAGATAGTATTTATGCTGCACTAAAGCAATGAAAGTTTAAAAGCTATAATGGGAATTTGAGGTTAGTTATGGAGATAACAATTCTGAAACACAGATTGCTGTCATACTCAAATCAGATCATCAACTAGGAATCAAGCTAATATGCTGGCTACAAACAGAAAATAAGTCAATCAACACTAGTCAAAGAAGTTATGAAAACACTGTGTACTCAAACATATGCCACTTCAAAATTAAATCATGGCTTCTAGTGCTAAGCAGATGTATGACAAAAGAAAACGCCCAATACCCTTATATTAATAAAACAGATGCTTGAAATATCAATACTTGCCCCCAAAAAGGGCTCTCCTCTAGATGTGAAATAGCCATACATATAAAACTAATATGAAATAGCAGTGGATGATAATGTCATGGGCCCAAACCTATACTTGGTTTATCTGGCCGTGATAGCCTTCTCCTGCTGTGTTGTTGTGTCTCTGAAAGCTGTCAATAATTCAGAATCAAAGTAAAAACTATAAAATGTGGCAAAAGGAACTGAAAACGGTGCTCTTTAGATAATAGCTGTTCCTTTATATGCACTTTTATAAAGGTTATTTTGAATATTTAATTTCTGTAGCAATATGGTAGCATGGTTGTCTAAGCGCTGTTCTGGTTTGACACTGAAAAGTAGGAAGTACTTTGTAAGTACAAAATAAATTAACCACTTTGCACTTAACCACTGTTCAGCCCCCAGTTTACAGAATATTTAGACTCAGTGTAATCACTTGAGAGAAGTGTTGCTAATATTATTAGCTCCAAGAGATGCAGTTAAATAACAATGCTAAAGATTATTAAACAAACATTGTAGTTTTATTGCATTCCAAAACACAACTTGAGGAATAATTTATTGACAAGGAGACAAGAGAGGAGTACCCTGAACTGTGTAACATAAACAGTCTTGATCCAATCCCCATTAGTGTGAAGGGAGTGTCTCTAATGACTGTAATGGCTTTTAAATGAGGCTTGTATTGATTTTATACTAAATGTAATAAAAGTGTTCCTCCCAGAGTCTAAGGAAAAGCAGTCTAAATCTTTTCTTTGCAAAGGGTCAGTGTAAGAAAAACAAATCACCTTTTCTATTTTATAGAGCACTCTGATGGAAAGTTTTAGGGCAAATTCAAATTAAATTCTTGAACACTCTGAAACTGTGGAAGAGCCAAGCAGGTATTTACCAGAGAACCTTGTTCCGCAAAAGTCCATAGGAGCAATTTTGAGAAAACTGGTTAAAACTGATTCTCACATACACAGCTGCATAGTTGAGCTTCATTTTATTCCATATTCTATCACCCCTTTCTCCTACATGAACAGAAGTAATTGTGTTTGGTTTGTAGATGGTATTTACAAAACATTTGAGCTGCAATGAAATGGCAGCTCTAATCCAAAGAGTACATTATCTTAGTACCTAACTCCTCTTTCTCATCTTACTATGTAGATGCAGCACTACAAAAAANTGAAAAATTATGAGTATGTTACAGATATAGATGCTGTTACTTAAACGATCTCCTCCAGGTAAGTATATGACTGCAAGTTAAACTATGTGATGGACATGGAGCTGCATTAGAATACTTCAAAACAGCACTAGAATAAATGGTAAGAATAACCATTAGCTATTCATATAAAGGGTGTAATAATAAGGAATTCAGAATCAAAGTAAAAACTGTAAAATGTGGCAAAAGGAACCGAAACCGGTGCTCTTTAGATAATAGCTATTCCTTTATATACACTTTAATAAAGGTTATTTTGAATATTTAATTTCTGTAGCAATATGGTAGCATGATTGTCTAAGCACTGTTCTGGTGTGACACTGAAAAGTAGGAAGTACTTTGTAAGTACCAAAATAAATTAACCACTTTGCACTTAACCACTGCTCAGCCCCCAGTTTACAGAATATTTAGACTCAGTGTAATCACTTGAGAGAAACGTTGCTAATATTATTAGCTCCAAGAGATGCAGTTAAATAACAATGCTAAAGATTATTAAACAAATATTGTCGTTTTATTGCATTCCAAAACACAACTTGAGGAATAATTTATTGACAAGGAGACAAGAGAGGAGTACCCTGAACTGTGTAACATAAACAGTCTTGATCCAATCCCCATTAGTGTGAAGGGAGTGTCTCTAATGACTGTAATGGCTTTTAAATGAGGCTTGTATTGATTTTATACTAAATGTAATAAAAGTGTTCCTCCCAGAGTCTAAGGAAAAGCAGTCTAAATCTTTTCTTTGCAAAGGGTCAGTGTAAGAAAAACAAATCACCTTTTCTATTTTATAGAGCACTCTGATGGAAAGTTTTAGGGCAAATTCAAATTAAATTCTTGAACACTCTGAAACTGTGGAAGAGCCAAGCAGGTATTTACCAGAGAACCTTGTTCCGCAAAAGTCCATAGGAGCAATTTTGAGAAAACTGGTTAAAATTGATTCTCACATACATAGCTGCATAGTGGAGCTTTATTTTATTCCATATTCTATCACCCCCTTCTCCTACATGAACAGAAGTAATTGTGTTTGGTTTGTAGATGGTATTTACAAAACATTTGAGCTGCAATGAAATGGCAGCTCTAATCCAAAGAGTACATTATCTTAGTACCTAACTCCTCTTTCTCATCTTACTATGTAGATGCAGCACTACAAAAAAAGACTGTTATAATTTTACAAGTAGCATATTTTATTGAGGCACATAAACATAACAAACTGTGTGTCTAAATATGTGTGTGGAAATACATAAAAGTCAAGGATAACATTAGTGTTAATAGAGTTTTTATGCGTATTTTTCCATTTACAACAATGTAATCCCTGAGCATAAAGGTCTGTACCTTTATAACTGCACACAATTGTCAACAATTTTTTTGTACTATAGAAAAATGCTCGATGATCAGTTCACAAACAACTACAATAACATTTGCTAAATATGTATTAGAAATTGCTTGTATTTTTAAGATGAAAAAGGTGACTCCATGCCAATGCAATGGTCAAACAGGATTTTAGTTAGAAATCACTCCCTTCTAGGTGAATATTTATGATATATCTTTATTGTCAATGTACACTTTAAACCCACCGGAAAAATACTAGCAGGTGTAAAACTACATTTTTTCATTCATTGTTTCAGTGCAGTGATTTGGAGTAGATGTCTCCCTTCCCTGGGGAGAAGAGGATGTCTGCAAAAGCTGTAAATACTTGACAAACAATGAGGGAAAGCTGCTCTCATGTCAAAGCCAATCTGGGAGAAGAGTTCCCGATTAAGATGCAAATCTGATGTGCAGCAAAATCTGTTCTTTGTCATATTTTCAGTTTGTAAGGTTCAAGCTGCTGTCCTTGAAAGCTTAATAACTTCTAAGCCACAGTGGGATATTTATGTATTGGTTTGAGGTGTCCTGAGAAGTAAGTTTACAAGATCACATTAAAGCAACATAAAGAACGTGTTTTCTTGGATCGATTATTAGAAGACAAATACATTCTGTGTATGAATATATATACTTACGTAATGTTTGAAGCCTTCCTCCATGCCCAGATGTCTTGTGTTTTCTACTCTTTTTTAATCTAAAACACCTGCTGTGAACAACTTTTTTCTCTTTTACAACAGCAAGAAATGTAGCCAAAGAATTATTTTCAAGAGGCAGGGTGATAAGATTTGCCATGGAAATTGCCTGCTATATGGATAATTAATCACATTAGTTACCTACAATCATTTTGATTTGTTTTCTCTTGACATCAGTTCTTGACCCTGTACAATGACAGCTCTGAGAATTTCCACTGAGAAATCTATCATACAATCTGTTCAGTCCAGGGGCTGAGCTGTGAGAAGTGCCAGTTATGTTGGGGGTGATGAGAAGGGACTGAGATTATGCAAGACTTGGCCTCTTGCTTCTCTGTTGCCTCAAGTTACAGTAAATGTTTGAATATGTATTGTCATCCAAAGGCGTCCCATGATGCTGGGCTACCTCACAGACATCAAAATGAGGAAGACTGTGTGTTTTAGCCATTTGTAAAAAACATTTTGCAGGAAATCCTCCTGAAAAGTCAGCACTGGCGGAAGGAGACCTTATTTTCCTGGTGATGCCCTGTAGGCACCAAGTCCTGCTTCAGTCAACCTCAACCAAAGAGGTGGCTCAGCTGTTCAGTGTATTCCACCTGGTTCTCCTCACTTTACTGGAAGTTAACGCTGCACTTTCACTGACATTTCATTAAAAACCTCTCTGAAGAGAAGCACTTAAGAACAGCAGTTCTCCCAGCACAGCTAGATAGAGTACAAGAACAGTGAGAAATACTCAAACCTGCAAATTCAAATTAATTTCATTAGAATTTATGTTCTCAGGTCTCACAAGTCTCACAAGTCCTTTTGAAAATTATTTCCACTTAAGGTAAAATTTATCTTTCTTAACTAACCATCCTGAGGGGCAATACTTCTAGTTAAGATAGATAACCTTTCTATCATGCAATTAAGTTTTCCCTTGAGAAACATTAGCTTAAAGTAGATGCTAAGCTGAAAATTAGTGAAATCAATCTTAAAGTGATCTGACCATTGCCACACTATCCGAGCAGGGAATAGACCTCTGACTTTACTTTCATTTTGATCTGTACCATTCCAGGCATTACATTCCTTACCCCAAAATAAGTGTGTACTCCTCTGATATTTACTCTCACACAGAATGATACAACAACATTTTTTTAAAGTCTAATGTCTCAACCATAAGCTCATTATGTGTTCACCCTGCTTGATTTCATTGTATCAATTTTCTAGATTTCATTCTGTTGAACTTTATCTCATTCCAAAATAGACATAGTCTCAATTTGGAAACAAAATCCTGAATAAATCTTATTTGTTAGGTATCACAATTATTGTAGGCAATGTTCCTTGGAGAACATAGAAGGGAGCTGGGCTCTTCTCCCAAGGGACAGGATGAGAGGGAATGGCCTCAAGCTCCACCAGGGGAGGGTCAGGCTGGACATTAGGAAAAATTTTCCACAAAAAGGGGGTGATTGGTCACTGTCAGAGGCTGCCCAGGGAGGGGGTTGAGTCACCTTCCCTGGAGGTGTTTAAGGTGCAGGTGAATGAGGTGCTGAGGGACATGCATTAGTGATTGGTGGGAATGGTTGGACTCGATGATTCGGTGGGTCTTTTCCAACCTGGAGATTCTGTGATTCTGTGATTGGGATCTAAATAAGAAAGTCAGGACTGACACTACTTAAGAGCAGGGCAGAGAGTATAATTTGAACTGGACCTGCAGCAGGTGAGTCAGACCAGGTTCTGAATATGTGCATGAAGGTCTAGAGATGGAGAGAAACTGTGGGAAGCCCATTATTCAGATCCCTCAGTTTTGTGAATCTTCAAGTTAATTATAAAATTTAATTACTAGCAAGAGTGTATGTTTTAACATATGATGCCAGATGTTATTATGGGGGGAAAAAAGAGGAACTGAACTGAAGATTTATGCTATTTCTTCAAGTATGTTTTTCTTTTCGTCTGAACACTTAATTAATTTTGACAATATTATTTTTAATTATTTTTTAAGAAGGAATCCTTTGAAGAGACTCCCTATCCAAGACAAAGCTGTCAATCTTCTCTGGAGGAGGAGGAAAGTGTTCTGACCTGGATTTATGAATTGCATGGTTCCACAGCTGGTAATTAAGAAATGTAGAACAGAAGTGACTTCTTATCACTTAGTTTCTTGGAATAAATACAAAGGAGATATTCACTCAAATCTAAAAATCAATGCCCATTCAATTTTCCCAACAAATTTGGGAACATACATTTTTTATTTGAACAGGTGCTAATGACGAAAATTTTCCCCAAATAAAGCTTGAATCTTAACAATAATCTTAACAAGCTTAGATCACACTTTCCCTTAGCAGAGCAGGGTATGTTGTAGACATTATATCAGAACTGCAGGAAAACCTAGGCAAGTGCTCACAACATGACAGGCTTGCTGGATTACAGATGTAAATGTGGTTTTGTGCCTCAATTCTTTATAGTCCGCTTGCTGGAGAAGAACTGGCAGAGCATATGGCTCATGACCTAGTTAGCTTCACTTGGAAATACTTTTTTTTCTTTTCCTACTTAGAAAAAAACAGTTGTTTCAGCTGCTTTTCTATTCCTCTAGAGAGCTGAGAGAGAGACTAGGTTTTAACGGGTTGTACTATTCAGGATTCACTGCCTGCTTGTTGCTGTGGCTATTGGCAGATATTGCAGGTTTACATTTGTCTCCCTGCCCCTGAGTAGTTTCCCATCTAAAAGAAGGCAGCAGGGAGAGTGAAATAATATAGATGGAAGCTGAAGCCAATTTGAGAAATAAAGAACCAGCAGCAACATTAAGCCTGTTTCTAGGGAGTTTCTCAGAAGACAGTATGGGCATGATACTATCCTTTAGCTCCCAGCTAATCAAGCTTAGTCACATTCAAAGGTCATTTTGTTCCAGGAAAACTCTTTCTCGTACAAAGAAATTCCCTCTGTTTCAGTGAAAGATTGAGATCAGATGGAGACTGAGATCCATTTGATGACGGTTTCTTGAGTTGGTGTTGGCTGTATCTGCTGCCCAGCTAAACAAGTTGCCATGTTCTTCTTGAGATAAAAAGAAGAATCTAAAGGAACTAAATGTGTTACCCCACCAACAGTATCCCATTGTTTTACGTTTGGATGTGCCTCCTCTGGAAATTCCTCAAGTTTTGATCCTGTTTCTGAAACAACTATGTAAACTTGCCAGTGCTACTGAAAATTTCTAGGTACTTCTTTAAGACCACTCCACTTTACATAATTCCTTCATTCTGTGCTACCTTTATAGGATACTATATATAACAGATTCAGAGGTTAAAATGGTATCCTGCTCCCTCCTGCTTATTTTGGGCAAATTAAAGTCTTAACCTCAGGAAAGATCAAACTATTGGGTGACATTTAACCATCAAGAGCTGCTGGGAATCCAGAACAATGTGCTGCTTGGCTTGCCCACAGCTACCTGGACAATTTTATTTCCAGTGTGTTCATTAACAGAAACCAGTCCTTAATATTGGTATTTCACACAGTAACATTTGCACAAGCGAGTTTGACAATGCCATCTTACAGCTTTTTCCCTGTATTGTTTGGATAATTGCATTGTCAAGAATTACTTATCATACATTTAGCACTTAATACCCATTTATTATGAGTTCATGTAACTGCTATTTAAAGAATAATACAAGCTAACTCCTTTCTACACCATTTGATGCCACTTTGATTCCGTAATTGCTGGTTTCCTAGGATATTATGCCACAAAACATGAAAAAATAATTGGTTGTTTCATTCCAGACAATACGTTTTGAAGTTGCATAGAGTTTAACTGGCAGATTTGTAACAGTGCAACAGAGACATAAAAAGAGTGAATGCTAGCCACAGAATAAGACTGCACAACATAGCTCCTGTAGCTTCTGGCATTGTGTAGCTACTGTTAATATTATTCAAAGGAAAAGGATTCTTCATGCAAATGTTGCAAGTTTTATGCCTTTGTGGGATGTTATCTGCAAGGGTATGTCAGTATTGCGTGTCAGCTCAGGGTGGAACAAGTACCAAATGTGGTGTGAAAAATAGGTGACTAAAAACCACAGCTCTCCCAATGCTCGGCTATAATTACTTTTTGTTTGCAGAGCACACACTGAAATCTGCAGAAATAACTACTGGCTTTGTGGGGGATTGATTTTGTAAGCACATAAAAGCAAACTGAAGGAGTATCTTGCAAGTATATTTAAAAGCACTATTTTAGCTGAACTTTTGTCACTTGTTAACTGTTCTCAAGTGGTGGTAAAACACTAATATATGTTCTTTTTCAGCATCTTTATAGTCTGGTTTTATTTTACAGTAAATCCTGTTATTTTTTTCTAAAATGTTATTACTTTCATCTTGTTTTAGTCTGTTTGTAAGCTTATAATTAAGGATATTGTCACTATCCGTGCTAAGACACAGATAGTGTCCCCTTCCTGAGGGACATGGTTTAGTGTTTGATAGGAATGGTTGGACTCGATGATCCGGTGGGTCTCTTCCAGCCTGGTGATTCTATGATTCTATAAGATCACACAATTGTTGCACACAGTTTTGCCAGACTTGAACTTATCTAGGCTGATATTTGTCACAGCTTCCAGGTTTGTAAAGTGAGATAGGGACTAGGTAAAAGATCGTGATTCTGGTCATTTTTTCGTTGAAAAATGTCAGTATGCCTCTCATGGCAGAAACTGTCACCCCTTGAGTAGCTTTACATGCTTGCTTCCTTTAGGAAAACATCAAAATTACTTTCATGTGTTCCCAGGTTGCTGCCTGACTTTCCCAGCCTTGTAGAAGAACTCCCCAGTGGGATTCTGGGATGGAGCCAGTCTTTAGTGACTCCTGCTCTAGGGCCTTAGCTACTGCATTTTTATTTAAATATATTAAGAAGAAACAGCTGTCTTTTATCCAACACTTGTGTGCCAGGAACTTGCCTTAGTGTACAGCATGTCTTTGGGGAAATCTAATATTTTTCCACTCAAAATCATTCTTCACAAGTCTTTGAGGACAGCTTAGGAGAAAGATTAACTTGGCTTACTTCTTACAAAGCTTCCCATTAGCTCAGCCTCTCTGCGTTATGCCTGTTGAGCACCTATGGTGCAACTTCCCTAAGGAGAGCACACAAACTGAAAAGAACTTTGCCCGAGCTATTCACCTGCAGTTCTTTTCTTGGGCAGCAGTCAGTGAAGCCTGGACCGTAATTTTTCCTGCCATAAAGTAGGTAATGAAAACAGATCACTGAGACGTAATCTAAAATTTTCTCTGTTCTCCGCACCGTGACTATACAGAAAGTATCAGCTCATTAGTTCAGGGAGGCAAGTCCATCACGTGCATGTTTAAGTGACTGTTACGATGAATGCCCCACATGTGATGATCACCTGAGTTTGTAGACTCAGGTCTACAAAATGGGTGAAGATCTTTATAACAGTTGACATGAAAGGGAGGAAAGGAAGAGCTAGACATTTTTTATCTCTGTGGCAAAGGCAACAAAGTGTTCTCATTTTAATGAGGATCTCTATTCCCAAAATGAGTATGTATGAGATGCACATAACTGCTGCTCCTTTTCTAATTGGCATGTCCAGAGGTCTGCAGCAGGAGGCGGTATATACATCACTCCACGTATTAACTTATTAATCATGTCTCTGGGTGGCCTGACCAGAGACTGACTCATCAGCAGATCCATTTTCTGATGACGGCTAGACACATCAAAACAAGTCATGTAGATTATAATTCAAGTTGGAGAACTATTGAGCTTTATGGGCATCTAATTAAACACAGCAGGGCTACCATAATCTTAATTAAAAGAATCTTTCTCATTGTATTCAACAAAAAATAAATGACACAAGCAAATTTTAAAAAGAGGATCTGCAACATGAATTGTAGTGCTCCCATGACCTGTCAGGAAAGTTTGTTGCTTCTGCAGCCTGCAATACATGCATTTAGGCAAGGATCTGTGGGAGACTGAACCTAGAAAAAAGAAATCATTTTGCCCAACATTTTGCTGGGCCTCTACTCTGGTTGCAGAGCAAGAAGAAGGAAAGTATGGCTGCAAAACCCATCCTGAGGAACATGTTTAGTTGCAGCATTAAAGCACTCATTTATGGTATTGCAGCTGAAACTATGGAAGGTGCAGAAATTACCAAGGGCTGTTCTTAATTAGTATCAAGCCCTTACTTCAACTGTTAATTTGCTTCTTGAAAGCCTGTGAGTGTGTCTATCCACCCCAATAAGGTACTGGGGAAGTGGCCCAGCTGAAGGCCAGTCTGGGCCAGCATTGATAATGGGCTTTAAAAGGCGGTAGTGTCAGATTTTAGTTGCTTTGCTCCTTCTTAGCAGCTGAAGTAGAGAGCACTGTGCAGATATAACTTGACTGCAGCTAGTTCAGCTGGCACATTGACTTGATGCATTCTGAATGGGGCTTTGTGCTAAAAAAGCCTCTAACACTGTCTGCAGACTGAAACTTGAAAAAAGGTAAATCCTCTCCAAGGGGTATGTAATGTGGGACTGCATTTTTTAAGCAGTAGAAAAGATTCAAGACAAGTGGTAGATAGTTTCCTATGAAGGAAAAGAAATTTGCTTAAACTTGGCTTGCTGAGTGGTAAACAAAAGGGTTCCAGTATGAAAAACATCTAAGAGCATTAAAAATATTTACTATCTTTGAGACTCTGGATCAGATGCTCCAGACTAATTTCAAAGTGTCTGCTTTGTGGGTTATTTTGATATCACTGCTAAAGTAGCGCAGATAATAGTAATACTAGTGCAGCCCAAGTTGAAAGCTGTGTCTGCACTTCCAGTGTGCAAAATACACCTGAGTAGCGTGTATGTAATCTGAAATTTAAAAGCATGTGTTTGACCTAGTGTCACCAGATAATGCTCTTAAAAGCAGCCTGCTATGTATAACACAGCCAAAATACAGCTGAATTCACCTTTTTACAGCCTCCATTCACTAATTTGCCTTTATAAGTTGCTGACAGTAAAGTTGGCTTTATCAGTGAATTTTCACTCCTTGACCACCCACCAAGTAGCTGTTGCAGCATTGTTGCTGAAAACCAGTTGTGGATAAAGGTCCATTAATACAGCTACTCATGAAGGCTGAACACTGGGTTTTTTATTTCAATAGGAAAAAAAAGACTTCTATTCAGATTTTTTTAAAGTCTGAAGTATCAACTGTTGATTGAAGAACACACAGAGTCAGTAAAAGCTGAGTATGAAAACTGATATCAAAACAGTAAGAATCACTGGATTATTGAGAATCCCACTTTTGGCATCAGTGGGAACCTCAAAACTTGTTCTGTGGGTGTGCAGTCATTGGTGTGAATCTGAAAGGAAATGTGGAAAGGACAAAAAAAGTGAGCCCATTTCATCAGTATCTGGCAAAAAAACCCCATGTTTCTCTTCTTTGACAAATACTGGATTGGACCTGTTTAATCAAGGCCGGGGGCGCCAGTAATGTTCAATATCTGTAAGCTCGTTGCTCTAAGACTGAAAAATTGTATTGATTTCCAGCAGTTTGTACTAGCTTTGATTTGTTGGGTTTTGAGGGTTTTTTTTTCCTTAAAGATATACATTTTTTTTATCCTATGCAACACTTTAGTAGGACCTGGGGGAGGTGGGAGAGCACCAGGGTGCTGCTTGGCTTCCCCTCTGGGGGGCATGGCTGCAATTCTGGTGCTGCGGTAGCTGCCACAGGCAGTGCTGTGCAGTGCCACTGCAGCAAGGCGTGTGTGACAGCGCTCCCAGGTGTGTGACAGCCCTGTTCGCTCATGTCCTAGCCAGACAGTACAACCACCATGGTGCTAGCTGTAGGTTTTTCTGCAGTGGTAGAAGTATCTTAAAGTAAAAAGTACAAAGAAGTTGGAAAGTATTTTGCTCAACATGATGCAACCAAGTTCCTTGGGTTTTGTTGTTCTGCAAACTTTCCTTCTAATTCTCTCTACGGAGATAAGTGGGGGGCAATATGCACAAGAAAAATGTAATATATGAGATCAGAACACCATTTGCTTGAGTTTATCCTCATGGCAAAACCTCTGGCTGATTTATGAGGACAGGACTGATGTCACCAGTGGCCTCATGAGTGTCAAGTGTAATTTGTTGGGCTTGTGTCTGAGCAATATCTTTTCCAGCCTGGGAAAAGNGTGGGTGAATGGAAAGTTCTAGAAATTAAAGGGCTGTTGGGCAACCATTGTTTAAATGACAAAACTGCGTGAATTTGGGACTGCAGGCTCAAGGGACCAATAGGGTTGTGCTGGCTTTCACTTTCAAGCACAATAAAACAGGAGGCAAATACTAACCTGGAGCACATTAAAAACTGAGAAAAGAGTCTTTGCTCTCTCTGTTCTTCCAGCTATTAATTTTATTCTCGGTGTTGGATGCAGAGCCTATAATGACTACAGCAGAGTTTGTCCTCATTTTTCTTGCTTTAATGGTGAAAAGCTGCTTTTGGCTGAGGGAATGTTTCTGTCTGGGTGAATCCAAGACTGGTGTTGTGAAAAACAGAGGGAAAGGAAACTGTGCCTCCTCTGTGGTTGGGGGACAACCTGCCCCCCTCCTCAGGTGCTTAGTGTGCCAGGACAAGTCAGAGTGAGAAGGGAAGATCCTCAAGCACACCTTTCCCTGGGTTCCCAATACTGTTGGTGGCTGCTCAAAGGGCACTGCTGATTCCACAGCTCCTATTCTAGACAGAGGAAAAAATCCCACAGTGCCAAGGAATAATGGACTGTTCACTTCCACTGCCTGACACCTTGCTTCTTGGCAGACTGGTCAATATACAGCTGAGAACTTTGGGGCAATAATATGGTTACATTCCCACCATATTTAAAGCTACTTTATACTCCCATTGTAAGGTAAAAATGTTTGCATGTAACTTGCAGCCAGGGATGTGGAGGCTTAAGCTCGCGGACTTTGAGCCTTAGAGGTGAATAGGCAGGATCTTCAGACTCTCATGGAGGAAAATGGTGTCATCTTCTGACTTTTGTAGCCATGGAAAAGGCAAAACAATGTGATTAACAATGCTATTTAAAGGCTCTGTAATCCTCTGTGGGACTCGTGAGCAAAGCACAAACCTGCCATCCAGTCTTACACATGCTACATCTATTTCTGGGGAAGCACAGTCAGGAGGCATCATGTTTGCAAGAGATTTTGATAGTAGGTTCGTGTACTTCTTGGTGCACTGGTGGCACACTTGAGTATCCAAACTGGCATTTTCATACCACAGAAGCAATATTCTCAAGCTGAAAAATAACTCTGCTTGTCTTCTCCCAGGACCCATTGAATTTCTAATACTGTGATACTAGACTGTGAAATAAATTCATATAAGAAGCAGAAACTTCAGTCTTCTGAACTGGTGCCCCTGAGAATGCACTGCAGGAAATTATTTAGTGTTGATAAGAAAAGGAAAGAGCGGCTTAAAAATTTAATGTCTGCCTTTTGAATGGAGTCAATGTCAAAATAATGAGAGGCTCTATGATGATGTTAGGCCTTCAAATGGAGTTACAATAACTTTATTAGTCATCAGTGGAAATCTGCCTCAGACCTTATTTACCCAGACTGGCTGGCTTGGAGGGCAGGCTGGTTTTACAGGGAATGAGGTCATGCTTCTTTCAGAAACTTGCTGGCACTCTAGGTTTTTAAACAGAATTTAGGAGATCAACTTGCCAAAAGCTGTTCGAAATTCAGTGGTAAAATGAATCTTTTGACCTGCTATGAAAATCCCAGTATCAGTGAGTGTCCTTCAGTTCTTGGCAGGTTCTAGGAGGGCAGAAATCATCCTGTGTCACTGCCACCTCCAGTGCTCCTTGCTCATGTCCCTTTGAAAAGCTGAGTGCTGGCTGGCATCGAAAAGGATCTTATCAGCAGGGTGAACTTCACTTGGACCATTATGAGTCAGGGATATTCATAGCAAGCCTGATGCCCAAGCAGCTGCTCCAAGAGCCCAGTAGCGCGGTGTCAATATAAACCCACTTCTCCATGTATGCTATGTGCAGGTGTGGCAAAACGATCTCCTTGGTTACTTTCTTACTTAGACATCCTCTGATCTCTTTGCATCACTTTTTGTTCATGATGAGTCATTTGGGAGGTATTTTTGTTCCCTTTCATTTGCATTTTCTGTAACTGTTTCCTTTATGCGTTCTGATCTTTTCTGCTCAGCAAGCATGTCCAACTGTATTCACTCTGCACTGAATAAAAACAGTTTACAACGTATCTACGCAGTTACTGCTATTGGAAGGCATGTTGCATGCCAGAGATTCAGACCTGTTTAAATACAAAGGCAGCCATATAAACCAGTTCAGCCTCACCATGTGGTTGACTGAAGATCTTACTTGGTGAAGTAGACATCTTTGTGCTACAGTTTCTCTGAATGTTTACATAAAGCTATAGGGTGTAGAGGATTTGCCTCACATTCCAGTCCTTCTCCGCTTGTGCCACATGGTTACTCAAGGTTTGTGGCAATGTGAAGTTTAGTTGAGCATACATCACCTCCCATACTGAGGCAAGAAAGTTTTCTCAAGCTAAATATTAATATCACTGGCAGATCAGCATTCTGGAACAAAAGCGCCTTTTTGGTGTACATCAGCCTACAAACTAACATAGGTGTTTGCTTTCCAAGGAGTGGCACAGCTGATGACTTGAAGAATTTCAGTGTTTACAGCTACCACCTGAACTGCCTTTTGCAGAAGGGAAGGAAAGCTGGAAAACAAATGTCACTCCTAAATTATCCATGCACTGAGGAAGTGGTGCAGTGCTTCAGGCAGGATTTCCAAGGCAGAATTAGACACTTGAGCAGGGACTAGAAAATGGTTTTCTCTAGATGGGTGTACAGCAGGTCCCACATAATGATTTCAACACTGTTCTTCATATCTTTCCAGAGGTTAGTGATGCAGACAAGTGAAATTTGTTTCAGTAGCCATCTGGAGTTACTTGGGATTTACACTGGTGTTGCAAAGAGGTAAGTCTGGCCTATGCCAGTGATGGAAGAAAAGACTTTATTTCAGATGTTCCTAACTCCAAACCAGAAGTTAAGATGGACTTCAGTTCCAACAATGAAAATGTGGATTCAGTCAATTAATAGAAACAGTAATTTTTGTGTTGGTGCTGGCTTCTCTGAAAACAACTTGGCAACAAATATGTTGTATTTGTCCATTATATGAATCATTTGAAGCTCTTGGGTTTTCCAGGTTTGCTTTGACACCTTGAAAGATGATTTATCGTGCAATATGGGGTTTTTTCCTGTCTTTTTCATCCTTTCTCTTTTGTCTTTAGATATTTTATTTCCAGTCCTTCATGGATCCTGGAAATAAAGAGGAGATACTATAGAAATGCAAATAATTGAAGAAGTGTCAGGGTTGCTAAAATATAGTTAAGAGAAACCACGTAGCTTGTGTGTCTCTGGGAATAGTATTTGCATTTTGTCCTTTGTGAGGAAGGCAATATTTTTTGAGTGACACTCCTATATAAACTTAGCATAAGAGGATCATCTTCTCCATTTCTTAGTAATTTTTCTAACTGATTTAATCTCTTCTTCAGCTAGCCAAGTGAGGTTTCTACCTAAAAATATTGATGACTGAAAAAGTATTGCTTTCATTACTTTTTGTAATGGAGTTCCACACTGCCTTTTGCGCATTTAAAGTCAAGCTGTAAATTAGACAGGAAGAACATTTGACATCGACACAGATGTTTTGATTCTGTTAAAGCTTTGGGGTCTTTAAAATGCATTTCTGTATTCATTTGTCCTAACACTTCACTGTAACTTGGGAAAAATATATTATCATAAATCTCTGGTACAGGCTTGTACTTTTGCAAAATTACTCTCATTATTCTCAAGAAACAATTCCATACTCTTGCTATAGGGTTCATCTTCATTCAATCCCCTCTAAATGGCTTTTATATCTGCACTGTAGATACCACAGGAGTGACCATTAATTTGAAGACAGAGTAAGAGGACTGGCCAATTTACACATTCAAGCACTCAAACTTTTTTCACATGGGCTCATTTTGGCCTTCGATCTTCCTTGTTTGCAGCCCAAACCATAAATATCTTGCCTATAATTCCAAAAGATTTCAGCAAGCTTTGGACCAAACCTCATATTTCTCAAAAGAGATGACCTGTGAGCGTTACCTTTCACCGTGCACTGGTTAGCTGTCTTTGATTTGTGTCTCTTCTGTGGTATGAAACAATCCCAAGAAGAAGTAAATGTCATCCCTTCACTAGAAGGGGTACCTTAAAACAATTCATCATACTTACAGAGCATTTTCACTTTACTGACCAAGCTGCTCAATGGCATTAGATGATTACACAGCAGGTCTTTCACTACTGCAGCATATAAACTTATTATATACAGGAGAGATACATCTGTCGGTCCTTTCCAGTGTACAACATGAGTTCATTTATCAGTGTTTCCTGTGTAATTGCTTTTAGGTCTCATAGAAGACATAGGGAATTTAGATAATTATTTCCAGTGGGTATAATGCACACAAATACCATTCTTTCTTTTTTTTTCCATCCCCCCTCACAATGTGTACCTCGCTCTTTTGTTGTTCTGAGGGATTTTTGTGAGCAGAGTTTTCAATGTGCAAACAGAGAGTTTTTCTCCCATATAAGACTCTTAGAAGGTTTTGTCTGTGATTAAAATGCTTCGTTTGAAATCACAGAATCAGAATCACAAGGGGCATATCTAACGCATATTTTAAGGGAACAATTAAACAAAAGGAAGTGACATATCCTAGTGTATTTACTCACTGTCCTCTGTGATAAATGACTATTTAAAGTGTACATGTCAGTAAAAATGGGGAAAATCCAGAGTCTTTTATCTTAGATCTGCACACATTGATGGTATGTGCAATATTCTTCTTTACGTTAGTCCTTCACTGCATATTGACAGCTCCTCTGGAATTACTAAATCAAGGACCCTTCAAACTATTGACATGGTCATGGTTTCAAGGGCATGATAATGTAAAGTAGATTGAGTCTAATCGTCAGATCAGTGAAGAACAGCAGTAGCTACAGAGAAATCGATGGAATCTCACTAGGTTTTTGGCAGCAAGGTGCAATTGCCAAAAAAAAATTTTGTCCCCACAGGATTGGAAGTAATTATGTCATGCTCTGTACAGAACTACAATCTGGATGAATTGACCTCACCTACAATTATAGCAGATAAGTTTCTGGAACTTCTGATCCAAATAACGTAATGTAACACTATTCACACAAAACTAAATAAAATAAAACAATTATTTGCAGTAATAAATGAGGATCCAAGATATTGGATATGCCAGAATATTTCTAACCATAACATCCCAGGAAAATTGAAGTTCTTAATTTTCTGCAAGAATAAGGACAAACTGTTGGATGTAACTATCTACAATTTGTTAATACTCTTAATGATTTTGCATAATTATTTTCTAATGATGAGGGATTCACTTGGCTGTCTTTTCTTCTCTTTTTCTTTTAAAAAAAGTACTTTTATTCTTTATGCCTTTTTATGGATTTCAACCTTGGAAGTAAAGGTATTGTATTTGTTATAAAACAGCCCTACTCATTTGACAGATATAGCAAATAGGATTTCCTAATTCAGCAATGGATTGAGAGATTATACCAGAGTCATGGAGCCTATGAGGGAGCTCTTTTTACACCCATATAATGACAAAAGCATAGCTTATACACCACTGCATTTGAAAGAAGAGATAAAGAGGCCTTTTTAGAGCTACATAGATATAGCTTTTGCCACTTTGATAACTATCCATTGATACTTCTCAGCTTCTATGGTAAACCACAGAGCTCTGAGGGGAATTCAAGACACAGTTTGCAAAAACTGGGTAGTGAGAGTGGATGGAAGTGGTCTTTAAATAGTAATAGAAATAAGGGGGAATTTTCTTCAAGCATTTTGTAATACCATGAACAATTCAATTTTTATCCAGGCACAAGCCACCATGGTGTGTATCTTTATAAATTTATAAGTAAGTCATTGTGCAGTTCCTCAAATTTTTTTTATTTGAAACATCTTCAGTAACATTATGTTCTCCAGCAAGGCTGTGAGTTATTGCCTTGTTCAGCTCGGGTAGTGCAAGTCAATGGGTGGCACAAGGAAGCATTCTACAGAAAGCTGAAAGTAAACAAATATGAAAGCTTTGTATCATTCTCCCATGCTCCCTTCCTTATAACATAAAACAATTTTATATGGTGCCTTGCCCAGCCTTTTTGACTGAGAAATTGATATCTAATAGAAAGGTCACATTGGCAAATCTTAGTGAAAGTATTAGGTGAGATCTAGATCATGCTAGGGGTATGTGACTCATTGGTGGAATTGAAAGATTTTTTGCAAATAAGGAGAGAGAAAAGCCCTAGAATAGAAAATCATCCTTTGATAACTGTGCCATTGCAGGATTATTTAAATGTAATTTAATAAAGTTAATTAATAATATAAGCATTGATTAATATTTGAAAAACTACTTGACAAGCAATTAACTCAAATCACACAAGCAATTATATGGAGAGCCAAATTATTAAGCAATTTTAAAGCTATTTTTCCTCATGCTAGACTTCTTTCTGAGTAATTAACCCAAATTACTGTAGGCTGTTTCATTTATATTACCTTAATATTTGCTTGCTTATTTTGTAACAATTACAATTGAGGTAGTTGTAGCCCAAAGTGAATCAAGACTTATGCTAAGATGACATTCTCTATAGCTCTCGGTTTTGCCATCCTTGACAGCCTGTGTGTAGTTGTGGTGGAGTCACATTGGTACAGACTTCTGGAACAAGACTTGATTTACCCCATGAGTTGTTGGCTCTCTGCTTTTATTACAATGCATATATTTTTACTGTTTTTTCTGTCTGTCCTGTTATTCTTTCTTGCTCTGGTCCTTAGTCCCAGTTTGCACATCACCTAACTGTATGTGCTGGGAGCAGAGTGCTCAAGTCAATAGGATGCTTGTATAGCTAGGACCTGACCTCCAGCTAAGTGCAAGGAATCAAGGTTGCAGCATGTTAAATTAAACATGAGCAGATACCTTTGTCAACTGTAACCTGCAGCATCCATAAACTTACAGCCTTTCTCTGCCTGTGTACAGCCTGTATATAATGGGACATCAGCTCTTATCAGAGACAGGAGCTTCTGGCTTTGGAAACGCTTTAATCACAACTGTGCAAGATAAGACCCACAATGCCACAGACTAGCACAGAGGGCCCTGAGCCGGTTCAGACCCTGTCTCAACCTTATACGTTGAACAAATATGTCAATATTGCAGGTTCCAAATTGATAATCATTGTCAGGCTTTGCTTTCCCAGAGCTCTGTGCTTGGATCAGAGCTGTGTTGCATCTGAATACCTGCCAGAGACATGCTCTGATGTCACTGGGAGTTAGAGGACCTCATGGCTTCAGTTCTGGATGGTCTTTATGTGTGCTCACCCCATCTTTGCTCAAATAGGCAGCTGAGCAAGTTCTTAAGTACTTTCTGGGTAAGAAGGTTTGCCTTGGAGGCAATATCTTAGGACTATCTGCTTTTGTATTAAAAGGTAGCAAAGGGAAAAGCAGATAAAGCAGTGCTGGTTGATTTTAGACTTCTTTTCTCTGTACTCTGTGAAACTTGTTACTCAGTGATTTGCACTGAGCTTCTAATGTATCTAAATCTTCATGCAAACATAATTAAAGGAATTATCTTGTATCACAAAAGGTTCAAGTCACCACTGAAAGTTTGACTCAATTTAGCTGTAGGCTTTTTCAAAACCTTTCTAACATGAATCACTGAAGGAACACTGTCTCCTTTTAAGAGCAGAGGAGATAAACTTCTGTTAGAGACAGAGGAGATATACTTGAAATCTTGCTTCAGAGTGAGGGGGTTTCAAACTGCTTGGTAGATCTCAAGCTCTATTCTGTGGATTTGGGAAGGCTTTGAGTATTCTTAAAGTATATGCGGATTTTGCATAGTACTCTATGCCCGTACCATTTCTAAAGAGGAACATGCCTTCATGGGAAAGTGTCTGAAGTTTTAAGTCTTCAAAGTGGCTGAAGACCACCAGAATTAGATGATATTTTCCAGCCTAGACTTCCCATGATGCCAGAATTCTGTGTATAGGTTTTCCTTTTCAGCAAAATCTACTTCTGCCATGTTGTCTGGAGAGCTTTCTTTCAGAGGTGCCATTAGCTTTTAAATCACCTATAAAACCTATCTTCCTGATAAGAAACATGGAGTGGTTTTGCTGTAGAGGAAAACTTCGTCATATTTGTATTATGACAACAAAAGTGTAAAGTCTGCCTGGGTTTCTCTGAGGGTTGCTCTAAAAAATTCCCATGTCCAGACTCTGCACCTCTGTGACCCATCAGGCCACTTCCTTCTTGTCTCTCTCCTGAACAGAATGCACAAAATATTACACAAGATGATTGTGGGAATATTTTACCAAACAAATCTTCCTGCTAATTTCACTGCCTTTGTCCTCCTCCTCTTGAATTGCACAGTGAAATCAAGGGAAGTACGAAAAATCTTGCATGAAAAGCTTCACACTGGTCATCCAGAATCAGCTTCACCATTTTTAAGTAACCCTTAGTTCTTGTAAAGTATTTCTGATTTGCAGCCTCTGAAGTATTACTCCAAGATAAGCTCCATTGCTGTGGTTTTACAGATGGGGAGGCTGGATCACAAAGAAGGGAGAGTCGCAGATAAGCTAGGGAGCAGCACTGTAGGCAAAACTCAGCATTTGCTTTTCCTGCCCTGTGTCTTGGCTTGTAAATGATGTATCTGTTGTAAAAGTGATGGACCTGTATCTTCCCTGCCAAAGAAAGCATACAAGGCAGACCAAGAAAAGCTTATGAGGATCAGCAATGAGATAATTTAAAATTTATTAGGAAACTGTAATGTGAATCAATCTCTAAACAGTATTTCTTTAGTTCAAGAAACATTTGAGTGAGCCCAGACCCAGTTTTAGGCATCCAAAAGGCTCATTTCCATGGAGCTGATGTTCCCCTTCTGGTCATTTTGTGAGTCCTTGAATGTTTTTTGTCTGCTTATTTACTTTGTAGTCCAGGTGTTACATTTGTAGTGCTCCCAGACAAAAAAAAGGGCTAAATAAGTACTTAGATTCCAAAGCTAAGTGAAATAAGTCTTATCTATAATCGCATCCCCCAGCAGTGGGGTTAAAAATCACGAACAACTCTCAGCCAAGGCCTCTCTGCATACACTTTGCATAACTCAGTGTTAGCAATGCCAAAGCTGGTTTCTCACTGCCATGGAAGCCAATGAGCAGAACTCGGCTGTTCCCTGTATCGTGACTCAACCTGTGCCGCTCTTGGAAATGAGGAGCATTCAGTGGGTAGTCAAGGGCACCTTCAAAGCAAAGTCAAGCTGCAATTTAGCAGTAAAGTGCAGGCTAGTACTGTCTATAACCCTCTCCTTTTCCCATCTCTATTCTTGTACTATTTAAAATCAAAACACTGTAAAATATTGAAAACATCCTTGTATGTCTTGTTGACTGCATTTGTTTCAGATAGAAGCTGAAGCTAAGTAAAGACTTGGATGAGCAGTACTAAAATGCAACTATATTTAGGTCTCGTCATGTTAATGTTTCTATTTGTTGCACAGCCCTAAGGAATTCTCCAGATAGCTTTTATGGCATTTCTGTTGCCAAGGAAACGCCGCCTCATGTGTGTGTGCACGCATGTACCAAAAATCTGCACCTCCTCCATTTCCACTTGCAGATGTAGAAATTCATGTTATGTTAAACAAGGCAAAGACACAACAAAGATATAACCTTCCACATATATAGGTAAATACAGAGAGAGGAACTGTGCTTATAGCATCTCTCCTGTGACTTGTATCTATCCCTCCAGACTTACTACTCCTTCACACAGGTGCTTTGGGTTGACTGTGCTCCTTGTTCACAGAAATGGGTCAGTGTCTAGATCATGAGTCAACTGACTAAGAACTTTAAATTTATTGTACTCACTGTCCTGTGGTAGCACAATCGGTGCCCCTCATTTAATTATCATTTGCTTGATAGGCTCATTCACAGGGTGAGAGATAAAAAAAATGGTGGTCAGGAATGAGATGAGCAAGTTTATTTTTTTCCCCCTCCCTACAGGGTTTGCTATATTAGAAAGTCACAATTCTGTGAAGTGACAGTCATGGGAAGTGACAACTATTTGGAAGATTGAAGCATCTGTCTTACTTGGTCTGTGCCCCCTCGCACCAGGAGAGAACTGACATGACATGATCGGAACAGAAGTTTGGACTAAATCTTTCACAGTCTGTTAGGGCAGGCAGAGATGGCTGTTGGAGGATTTTTCTTAGTAGGATACCACACAGTCAGCTTTGGGAGCAGGGGATGGTCAGGCAAAGAAGGAAGAAGAAGAAAAAAAAATATTTGCATTTTTTAAAGCGTGTTACAGTGGCTTCTGAGAAAATGTAGGTCAGCTGTAGGATCTCTTTTCCACAGGGCTAGAAGGGAAAAGGCTTTTCTGATTTTGCCTTTCCTTATGCTGGTTTAGAATCTGTACGGTTTTTTTCTAAAAAGGCATCCAGCTGCTTTTAAGCCACATGCTGTGTGAAAGAGGTTTATAGTTAGCTAGATTTTAGCAAATTGGTGACTACCTATGACAGTTTAGCTAGCTCGTTATTTCTTTCTTTATTTAGGCTTTGCACCTTCTGTTTTTCATCTTTTCTTCTCTAGATCACATCCTTTTGGCCAATCACAGATCACGCACACCCATATTCCTATTGAATATGTAAATAGTGGGGATTTTTGCTGACCTTTAAAAATGTTGCAGTTTAGATTTCTCATGTTTCTTCTTTATTAGTGCTGTTCACAGTGGGTCTTGTGTGCTCTACTTCAGTGAGAGCTTTCTTTTAGGGACATATTGTCACCTCACTTGTCTCCTGAAGGAATAGTTTTTTGAACAGCAGATGAAGTTTTGACCCCCTGAGAACTTGTTAGAGAGCATAGGGCCTGCTTCCCAAACCAAAAACAATGACCTTTTTGGAGCCCCCATGGTGACATATCTTTTATATGAACTGAAACAATGTGCTCTTTTTTAGTTTGGCTTAAGGTCTCAGCTTGAAATGCTTGGTTTCACATGCAACAGCCTATTCTGTCTCCCTGTGAATATTAGAAGAATAAAAATGTAGGTGAAATACAGAAGGTATAGCAATGGAATAGTTACAGTTTTCCAGATAAGCAAAATCTGCTCTCCACTTTCACAAGCCAGTTCTGCCATCCACTTTTGGATACTGACTGCGTCTTCTGAAATTAAATTCTCATGGTTGTGGCAAAGCTGGCATTCAAGGAAGATGGAAATGGGTTCAGAATGCCAGGGCACTGCATGTCTTGGAAATGATCTTCCCCTTCTGCAATACGCCTCTCTCTGCTAGTGAGTTTGGGGTTGTCAGTTTAGATCAGTGCTTTACTTTGTAGTGGAATCAACTACAAGTAGACATGCCTTTAAATCACCTTCGAATTCGCTGAAACCTGAGGCACTTCAGTGGACAGTTTGGCTCATAGCGTGATTTCCTGAGGGCTTAGGTACATCTCAGGCTACTCTACATCATATCACCCTTTGATGATACCTACCTCATGACATGTCTGCAGTCACAAACATAGCAATATCGCAGCTTCTCTGGAAACATGCTTTTGAGTACAGGAGAAATAGGAAAAGAGAATCAATCACTGCCTCAAGGATCTTCAGGACATCACGTGTCTGTGACTTGGTAGTTCTTTGCACCAGAAAATAAAAAAAGCCACAGGGTGATGAGAAATCAAGTGAGGAACAACCAATTCGGTTTCCGCTAAAGTCTCTCTGATGTCCCTGAATGTGAAATGGTACAGTAGGAAGGCATTTACGTGGCAGCCATTTTATGTCTGAAGCTGAAATAACAAGATTCTTTCCTACAGCAACCTGTGGCTTGACATACCTGAAATGTCTGCTTTTTCCCTGGTGTAGGTATTACAAGTCTCATGTTGTATCCCAGCCGTCTAAAATAATTGTCATGGGTGCAGGAAAGCATAGAAAAACAGATTACCTGCTTGTTTTACATTTCATTCCCCATACCAGTGCGTACACTTGTCACATCTGTGTTTAAAGGTGGATAGAGTTTTACAATACAAGCACATAGATCATTGCTGAATGATACAGGTAATTAGAAATGTGCAAAAGAGTTGATTTACATTTTTATCAACTGCAGTAAAAGCTTGCTTCGTTTCTGAAGAAACCTTTATACTTCATCCTTTTAAGGGAGAATATTTGAACAGGTGTCTGCTGCTGAAGGTAATGATAATCACTTTCTAAGAGGATGAGTATTCATTTGTTTATATATTGTTTATTCATTCACTTAGCTTAAACTGAAAAAAAAATTCTAATCTTCTTTAAAAATGTCAAAAAGTGGAAAAAATTATTTACTCGTTTTACTTCTGTTCCCATGGGTTTGTAAAACAACCTTCCACAGCTGGAGGAAAAAAATAACTTTGCAATGTTAGGAAGTTTCATGGGGAAACTATGGTTTCATAGGGGGGGGGAAGGAAGGTACTATATGATAAAACAAACAAAATATCCACCATATCACCAGGGAGCCATGTACATAATGCCACCCAGTACAGACTCTTTGTACTTCACACCTAAAGGATGTGTAGAATTGCCCTAGGTTTATATAAGAGCCAGTCTCTCTGCAAGGAAGTTTGCCAGCCTGCTTTGGGACTTCTGATAGGGCTGCACAGTTGTGAAAAAGTTACTCATGAGAGATGGAGGACCAGACTTTCTCATGTGGAATTAGACAGGAAAAGGTTTAATAGACCCAGAGCAGCTGGATCTGAAATTTATGGATGTACAATGCTCAGCTGCATGAAAAAAACAAAACAGTTCAAACAACCCAGGAGAGAAGGGAAAATTCACCTCTGGATGAAATCTTACAGGACCTGAGAGAGGGAGAACAATATTTGTTTGAAATTTACATACGTATTCCAAAACCACAAGTTTACTTCTTTCTTTTCAAATACATCTTACAGGAAGACACATAAGAGAACCGCAGCAGTTTGACTTCTTGTGTTAGCTGAAATGATTCACCTTCTTTTCCCTCTACGTCAAAAAACTCAGGTTACCTTTCTCTCAAAGTTCAGAAAAGTTCTAGTTCAGAAAAGATTTAGGAGGCATGGAGGCAAGCGTGAAACAGGCAGGGGCTCAATGTCTGATCAAACAACATAGCATATTGCCAAGACAATGGAGATTACATGTCCCCATCTCTGCTTCAAGAATATTTAATCATAGAATAATCAGCTTGGAAGAGACCCTCTGGATCATTGAGTCCAACCATTCCTATCAAACACTAAACCATGCCCCTCTGCACCTTGTCCACCTGTGCCTTAAACACCTCCAGGGAAGGTGAATCAACTACCTCCCTGTGCAATGAGGTCTCATCTCAGCCTCCTCTTCTCCAGGCTAAACACCCCCAGCTCTCTCAGCTGTTCCTCATAAGGCCTGTTCTCCAGCCCCTTCACCAGCTCTGTTGCTCTTCTCTGGACATTCCTGAAGCATATTTCGCTATGTTACAAACAGAAGACAGTTAAATCTAGGAAAGATCCCTATGTCATGCTAAGTAAATTCTTACCTTAATGATTACCAAAGAGAAATAGAAATAAAACATTTCAGTAGCTGTTATATTCTATACATACATACATAGCACGATGCTATACTCGCTGTTCTTTGTATGCTCTTAATATGACATGTAGCAATTTAAAATTTTACACTATTTAAAATCAAATGCTGTTAAATAAGCCTTTAAAGAAAACGAAGATACAAGTTTTCAAAATTTTTTGACACAAGAAGTATCAAAATGACATTTCAACATTTAGTTTCTATTGTGAGTTGCTGTTAATACCTATGATTTCAACATTAAAAAAAAATCCTGTGAAGAAAGGTTTTTGTGGGTTATCTCAAATGTATGTTTTGAGAAGGTTTTTTTTTTCTAAGTTCAGAAGTAAGATTACTGTTACAATTGTTTTATACCATCAATATGTTTGAATTCTGTAGTTCCTCAGGCTGAAACCGTGTTTGTACAGAAGATACAAGTGTGTAGATTTAAGGATTGCAGCAACACATTAAACACAAGCAAGAATTTCATTGCAGGAGTCAGGGGAGCTCCAAGTTTTCTGATTGCATCCAGGGCTTTTGTTCAGAGCTTTCACAAAGGTTTTGTAGAACTTCTATTCGTTGCTTGTCACCAAAGGGAAAAAAAGTTATAACAAACCAAACAATATGAGGTGTTTGAAGTTGGTATTTTGGTCATATCTTGTTAAAGATTAAAAAATTACAACAAACCCTTTGCTTGTTCTTTGTACTAGTGACTGAGCTACCAGTGAAACAATAAGATCTGTACAGAAGGATAAGTTGTTCCCTGGAGACATGTAGTGAGAGCCTGGCAGTTTATTATAGTGACCCTGTGAGAATTTTGGAGGAAACTTAACTCATCTTCTAGATGCATTCTCTAAGAAATTGGAATTATAAAAATATTTATAAGGATCCATAAAACATTATAAGCCTGCATTTAATACTGTGCTCATTGTTTTGCACATCACAAATACAAATCTAGATAAAATGTGTTCACTAGCATTTTGACATGAATTAACTCAAGGTCAGAGAGGGTTGACAGCAAATGAAATACAAACTGCTACCAGAAGCAGCTCAAAGAAGATGAAATTAAACAGTTCTCAAGGTCAGCACTAACAATCTATAGGCAATCCCTGTGAAATTATCAAATACAGCAAGAAAATTAAGCTTTTGCATAGCTCCAGAGGATATTTTCTGTCTTTTGAGTGGACTGATATTGGGTTTGCCATTTCATCACGCTGTGTCTGCCACTACTGCTGACAAGTTTTCCTCCCATTCATTCTGCCAAGGGTTTCTATGTTCATATTTTTGTGGTAGACTTTGATGTAGATGAAAACCTGCAATGGTGTTCAGTGTAGACACGCCAGTGTTGAGGTAAACTTAGTAACTAAAGCTCTGTAAGTGGATCTAATGGCTTCAAAAATTGTCTTCAATCCTTGATCTCTTGATTAAGTTTTCCACTGAGAAGTTGTGGAGTAAGGACTATTTGGAATTCTACTGTAAAGATGGATTATTCTTACTTTGCAGTGAAAACAGGGTGTCAGATTTTTTTCTACCTCCAGTGCCCAACATACCTAAAATGTACCACTTAATTTTTTGGTTGATATGCTTACACAGTCGCCTTTTACCTAAAGAAGGACTCTGTAGTTTGTAGTCACCAAACTTTATTTAAAATCCCTTTGCTACAAGAGCTCTGCTCTTCCAATGGGCCTTATTATCATTGTTTTTATGGGTGGGAGGGGAGAAAAAGAAAAATATCTACTGCACCCCACTTTCCAGCTCTGTTTTCACAGAAGCTGAGATCCCAGCACAACCACCTTCATTCAGAACATTCACCTGCATGGAGTAATAATAGCACACTGACAGGACACACTGGATACTCAGTGAGTGGCAGGTAATCCAGGTAGAAAACTGCATTTTTGTTAAGCTTGTCCACACAAGTCTCTTCAGTTTCCACTGCGTTAAACCTCTCAAGAGGATAGATATTGCTGTTACCTGTCACATAGCCAGAGAACCACTCTGGTGACTAGGCTCTGACAATATCATCGACTGAAAGGTGACAGTGGTCAATAGCACATCAAAGCAGGGAGAAAAATACTCATTAGAATATTTTTTTAGCATTCATCCCTATAAAATTAAGTCTCTACCCAGAAATATGCAGAGCAATATGTGGATTTTTGAAGCTTTGAGACTTGTAAATGAAAAACTTTTATTTTCTTAGACGATAGGGAGTGTTTTGTGGTTTGTATATGTATATGTGAGTGAGGAGTGAAGAGAATGAGGATCTGGTCTTGTGTGGCTTAGAACTGTGTTCTGATGAAACATGGAAATTTTTTATATTAATTTGATTGTTCACTTCAGGGTCAGGCAATGCCTGCAAGAGGAGAGTGAAGTGGGTAGGCAAATTCCAACACTTCTGTGAGTGCAACGACTGTTAATCTGTTAAGAGAGGTAGTTTTCTCTCTGCTGACTGACAAATACTTGCTCTGTTGACCCTTTCTAGTTCATTCTTCTTCTTTTACTGCTTTCTCTTGTCTAAAGGAAACTGAAAGGAATTAAGTATTCTGTTCTGTGTTGTGCTTTGTGTGTGATCTGCAGGATCTACCCAAACAGCTGCAGTACTTCAGAAGAAAAGCCAATTAATTCATCTTTGAAGAGTAAAAGAAGCAGGCAGCAGTAAGTACTTATTGTCCATCACTATACATAACTCAGTGCAGACTGAATTCATTGGAGACTACCTGGAAATGTGTTTTATACGCCGTGTTCCTTAACGCAGCATTTGATCTTGACAGAATGCATAATGGGTGAGATGTGTTTGGGATTTACAACATGCAAAGGAAACCATCAATAGACCTGTACAACTCATAAATCCTACTTACCCAGCTATTAATTTTACCTGTTACACCATATTAAGATTCTCAGTCAGTTGCTGCTTATTTCTTATAAACGAGCCAAATTCTTGTTAGTACATTTGGTCCTATCTAACTCCTCAGTTTTCTTCCAATCAGCACCATGAGTTTCATTAACCACTGTAGCCATTTAAACTCTGCTGCCATACAGGGATTTTTTTTCTAGCAAGAGCATCATCTGGTTCAGAGGCTGGAGTCCTGCCTAGGTTTGCTAGTAGCTGTACTGGCAGCTATGTTGTTGCGCCAGTTATCTCTGAGTGACTGCAGTTCCATTTGTCTGGCATGATTTAAGGAAGGTTGCGTGTTAATTACACCTTTAACAAAGCTTTGGACATGCATAGAGAGCACAGGAGAAGCTGCTGAGTGGGAAGATGAAGGCAGAGTACAGACAGGGCTATTTTTTCATCCAGCCTGCGATATTGACCCCAGCAGGCTGAGATTTTTCTTTGGCTGTGATTCCAGTACCTGTGGAAGACAAATATCTGCTATCACACTCTTGCTGAAATGTCTCCAGGTCTACTTTTTTTTCCCATGAAAAGGCATTCATATGTCTTCATGTGTGCTGTGTGGATTTCCACATGAGGAGCTGCTTCTGCTTTTTCTGAACAGCAACATGAATTAGCTGTGAATAAGCACAACACAGCTAGGTTGACTCTGGCCCCCAAACTAGTTTGACAGGTCATGGATCTGTACCTAGCAGTGTAGTTCAGCAGTAAAGCTGGATTCCTATGGACAGCTTTTTAAGGGTATTTAGTGTCCGAAGAATAGACAGGTTGAGAGTAGTGCCTGTGTGCCTACCTTTGAAAACAGAAAGCTTTTGCAACCAGTTAGTCTTAAATCTCAATTTACCTATTTCCATCATCTTCCTTTCCATGTGTTTCTTAGAGGTTTTATTCAACGGAGGACAAGATCTTGGTTAACTCATGTTTGTCCTGCACCTAGTAGAGCCCTGAGAGAGAAAGGGAATTTGTAACTTTTACAGCTGGAATAGCAGTATTGATTTTACTTTTCTAAGGGAAGTAGCTGAAAGCAGATGCAGTAAAATAATTTTTTATTTTGCTTCTAATTTAAGAGAAAAAAGGTAAATTACAAAGATATTAAAAAATGTTTCTTGCTCATTTTTGCTTCTTCTCTCTACCTTGAGGTAGTTGGGAAATGGGCTGTGAAAAGTAAACTATCAGAGATATTGCACCTCGAATCTATATGATCAGCTTTTAGCACAGTAGTTAAGTACTTCTTTTAATAGGGAGTTTTATGTGTGTTCCATATGGAACCTTGCTCAAGGAATCATGAAACAGCAAAGGTAGGAGACAGTAACACAAAGTGCTCTGTTTTTTTCTAAATTGCTTTATGGGAGTTGTAGTTTCTGGTATATTAAATAGAGGTCAAAACTCCATGGGAGATGCAAAAAGCACTCTGCTTGGTAGCATCCTTGCTTTTTTTCACTCCTGAATGTTTGGAGGTTGCTGTCACAGCTCTGAAAAATGTATACAAAAGCTTGAGTTTGTATGACTTCAGAATAAACCTGCTCTTCCCCTTTATCTGCCATCTAAGTCTAATAGTTCTCTATTTACAGCATTGCATTGATTTCTGGAGCTAGAGCTTGTGTTTTGACACTCCTAGGGTGATGACTGCTGTTTAGCGAGTATCAAGTACGTGCGCTGTAGAAACAGATAAGAAAGTGCAGTGCACTCTGAGGTGCTCACAGGTTTGCTCTAAGGTGTATTATAGTTCAGAAACAGAAAATATAATAGACAAAGTGAGGCCACCTGCAAGAAAAGCATTTGTGTTGCTGTAAGCAGGTCAGAAATCCCACAAAATTCAAGTGCTTTGTTGGATCAGAGCTTCAGAAAGTTTCACAGATAATTTTGTCTTATAGAGGCACTTGAACAAAGAGGGAGAACATTTAAGGAAACACTGCTTGGAGAGGGAAAATGAGAAAAAGAAAATGGGAAGGGAGTCAGAACAAAAAATGTAACTCTAGTATAGAAACATTCAAAGAGGGAAGAATGACCAATTCTCCAAATGCCAGGGAAGAAAGCAGCAGTATTTTGAACAAACCTGGATGTGAACAGTAAGGGTAAATGGCAAGGGGAAGTGAGTAAAGTTCTCTGCTTTTGCAAGAACATTATTGTCACAGCCACTGATGTTCTGTGGAAAAGAAATCTGTAAGACAAATCATGACTTCTTCAATCAATTTTAACACCACTCTTACACAGACACAATCACTACTGAAGCCATAGATGTCAAGAAAATATAAATTAGGGATATATTTCTGTCCTGTATTTAAAAAAAATTATATGGGAGTGGAATTTCTTGTATGAAGAACCAGCTGCTCTGTAAAAAGAATAAAAGAACAGGCTGTATCTATGGGATTAAAATAAATAGTGCTGTCTTGTGCATCTGCTTCTTTTAGAGTATTGACGTGAGCTGAACAGTTGATGTTGCAAGATTGTCTTAACTGTCATAGACATTTGCTTGTTAAGTCACTGCCCCCCTCCCAGCCCCACATGTATACTCTCTATTGCAAACACCTCACAATTCTTGCCTGGATTGAAGTTTAAAGGGGCATAGTGGTAAATAATGAACAAAACAACAATGCAGAGGGTGCAGTTAAGCTACCAACAGAGAATGCAGGAATTAAGGTAAAGTAAAAAAAAAAACCCTCACACAAGGAAACTAATACAGAGCTTTATACCTGCTCAACATGACAAATCTGTGAGTTGGAAACAACCTGCCTGCTTTTATTTTTCACAGACAGTGCCATCATTAGAGTGGCCTCCTAGCACCTTTCTGGCTGCTCCAAGAGTCACTGGCATGCCAAGCTGTGGAGCAGGTCCTGGACCCAGCCCTGTTGTGTGTCTGTGGTAGGTGGAGGTGTTTTTCTCTGTCCTTTCTCATCCCATCAGGGATTTTCCTACTAAACTATGGAGGAAACCCTGACCCTGGAGTCGCCTCTTCCCACTCCCTTGAGAGGGAGCTGGACCTTCCTGCTTTCCATGCCCATTCCTTCTGGAACAATGAAAGAAGGACCAGGCTTTCAGAAGACTACCATAAACTAGATTCTTTTAAGTCTCTTTTTTTTAAGTTACTGTTTTATCTTTTCTTTCTCCAAGGTATTGTTTTGTCTTGGGTCTGCTTCAGTAGCCCACAGGGAGCCTGCTCTTCTTTTTTGCTCTCACAAAAGGAACTTTTTAGTTATGTTGCAGTGAGATAAGAGAGGTCATGGTTGTCTCTAGGAGGAAGGAAGGTTCTTTTCTTCTGATGCATTAAATAAGGACCAGATTCCTTGTGTTTTATCTTTACCATACATTATTCAGAGGCGGTAGATTAGGACCAATGAACAAAGAACTGCTAAGCAATGTTGAGTCTTTCTCTTACCACACAGCATCTTGGACCATTCTTCCAGGACCACATCCTGCTGGTCTACAAATATCCTCTAAAAGGCAAAACCAAGTATGCATATACTCAGCGATTTCAATATTGCCAGATTCAGGAAGATGTGGAATATCTTTTACTGACTAATTTGCTTGTATTAGTAGTAAATTATTTCATTTCTAAGGAATTCAGATACTGTGTCATAACTTTCATCTGGCAAATAGTGAATCATGGACATTCCTTCTTGCAAAAACATAACTGTACAATAATTTTCTCCTTCATTTACCTCATGTGAAATGTAGACAAAATGCCACTATCGTAGGAAAAGAAATGGTTTTAATGTCGATAGCAATTGCTCAGGAAATCAGCGTTAGCACACCAGTTGAGGGGAGGTATTATATGAACTTACTATGCACAATTGCCTCGTGTAACCACATGACGTGTGGCTAATGAAAACAAATGTCAGCTCCTTGCCACAAAGTATTAAGCAATACACACACATTTCCAGCTGGGCAAACCACTATTGATGCATTAAAGAGCTTTTTCAACTGAATGATGTATCAGGCAATTGAATAATCACAGCAGGCAGCTATGAATGCTACCAAGAGCAGCTCCACTTCTCAAACACTATATGAAAGATACTGGCTTTTCCAGGCTGAAACTGAGGATGTTCTTGCCCCCAGAACGTTTGGGGATCCAGGTACTTCCTGGAGTCGATGAAGAGTGTTAAGAACATTGTGCCATACACGCTGCATCTTGCAGGACTGGATGATTTACTCACAGAAGAAATTTGATTATCTGTTATTTGAGCATAAAGACATGAATGTATCTGTATTTAAATGAAAACAGCAGATTTGATTGAATCAAAAAGTTGACTCTAGGAGTGAGAATTTACAGCAGATGCAATCCCAAGGACCTATAAGGGGTTCAGTGACTCAATTCAGGATTGTTTGCCTGGAAGGCATTTTAGGCAAAGTGAGCAGTTTGGCTTAAAATAAAATGCATTTAGTCTGCAGATACGTAACAATTATGACTCCTTTAGTGAGGGTTTTTTTTATTTACAATAATATGGTACTTCATACATCACTCCCTTGGCAGCAGTTTTTATTTTCTAATTGACAATTCAGCCAGTTTATGCTTATGCGTGTAGGCTCAGGATACACCTATTAAGCTTCTAAACTTTCATTGTTATTGTGTACTGTCACTGCCTTCCCCTATGGGTGTTTAAAACAAAGCAAGATACAATTCTTTGTAGTAGGTCAGCAACTGAGGGTAAACTTCTCATACAGAGCTCAAGGACCTGTTCATGCCTTTAACAAATGGAAGTCTGTGCTCTGTTTCAAACATACCACATGCAACCATCGATCTATGCCACACTGGGAGAGCTAGGAACACTAATTTTGTTGTTCTTACTTATTGTCAGCTCAAAGGTAACTTTAACAGAGAAGGAAATAAAAGGGTTATTTTTCTTCAGACCACTGAAATTCTTAATACATTGAAATGCCTAATGATTCACTGAACTCTTTGATTTGAAAGGCAGAAAGTCTAAGAGATTTAAAATACTGTTCTTTCTGAGGAGCAATTACTTGTGATTTAATCATCTATGCATTTAAAAAAAATGTAGAAGCTGTTTTACGTAGGAGAGCAAAANTTATTTGAGCATAAAGACATGAATGTATCTGTATTTAAATGAAAACAGCAGATTTGATTGAATCAAAAAGTTGACTCTAGGAGTGAGAATTTACAGCAGATGCAATCCCAAGGACCTATAAGGGGTTCAGTGACTCAATTCAGGATTGTTTGCCTGGAAGGCATTTTAGGCAAAGTGAGCAGTTTGGCTTAAAATAAAATGCATTTAGTCTGCAGATATGTAACAATTATGACTCCTTTAGTGAAGGTTTTTTTGATTTACAATAATATGGTACTTCATACATCACTCCCTTGGCAGCAGTTTTTATTTTCTAATTGACAATTCAGCCAGTTTATGCTTATGCGTGTAGGCTCAGGATACACCTATTAAGCTTCTAAACTTTCATTGTTATTGTGTACTGTCACTGCCTTCCCCTATGGGTGTTTAAAACAAAGCAAGATACAATTCTTTGTAGTAGGTCAGCAACTGAGGGTAAACTTCTCATACAGAGCTCAAGGACCTGTTCATGCCTTTAACAAGTGGAAGTCTGTGCTCTGTTTCAAACATACCACATGCAACCATCGATCTATGCCACACTGGGAGAGCTAGGAACACTAATTTTGTTGAGCTGACAATAAGTAAGAACAAAGGTAACTTTAACAGAGAGGGAAATAAAAGGGTTATTTTTCTTCAGACCACTGAAATTCTTAATACACTGAAATGCCTAATGATTCACTGAACTCTTTGATTTGAAAGGCAGAAAGTCTAAGAGATTTAAAATACTGTTCTTTCTGAGGAGCAATTACTTGTGATTTAATCATCTATGCATTTAAAAAAATGTAGAAGCTGTTTTACGTAGGAGAGCAAAATGACTCACTAAATGAACCTTCACCATAGGGAAAAAAAAACCATATTACCATTAAAGTACTGAACGTGATTCAAAGAAATATGCAATGAGACTTGCCAGTGAAGATTTGGGGGATGGAAAGCCACCTAAGTTCATTCTTCAGCCAAAAGATTTAAGACTTGATTTTACTGTCATATACAATGGGTGTCTTGAAGTCTCCTGTCAATAAGACAAGAAGCAGAGCAAAACCATGCAAGTCCTACTACTAACTTCACTGTTTTATCCACTGGTGAATCTACTAACACCGTTCAGAGCTCTCTGTCTTGGCAATGACTAGTCTAATCAGCTTTCATACTAGTTATCAACAGAAGTAAAACTGAACCAACAATTAATTAATGTGACCGAGAAGTTATCTGATCAAATACATATTATAGGTGGGAAGGTAGGAGAATGCATGAAGCACCTCCAAGTGTGGAGGTTTTTTCCTTGTAGGAAAAAATTACTTGTAACACCAGTACGCGTATGTGTAACAGCTCTTTTTTAAGCCAAAGATACAGAGACTTTGTGCATAAAAATGCACAGAGGGTGTTATATAGATACATAGAGACAAACAAAAATCATACTTTAAGAATTAAAGTGGAACCAATGTAACACCATTTTGATGCCCTTCTCCATGACTGGAAGGCCAGGAAGTATTTCCATACAGATAGTACATGAATAAGCATAGTTGTATTTAAATGGGGGGGTATATGTGTACTGAATGTCAAGTACTCCTGAGTATACCAGCCAAAACTTATTTTTAAGGTTTTCAGCTGATTTTCAAGAATGACCCAAGAACTAAATGTTTCAATTATATGAGTTTATGGTATAATGCAATAACAAGGTTTACAGCTCCATAAAGCAACATTTTTTAAAAGTTTGCTTTACTGACTAAATTGAAATGTTATGATAAAATAATTTTGCTTGGAAGAAAACACAACTTTAAAAGCTAGCAACCACTAAATGGATACCAAGTATTTTGTTTTCACTGTGGTTTGTAATTTCAGACAGAAGATCTATTTCTCTTATAGGAACTAGAAAGACGATTATACATTCACAGAGCATTTGCAAGCATCTGTCCTAGATCCACATTCACTTGATTCCGCTGTGTGCACAAATAGCATGAGTTTGATAACAAATTATCAGAGCTGGTAATTAGCATAGACCGCTCCCTAATTGGCAGAGGAAATCAGTGCAGTTGTTTATCCTAAGGAAGTACCTTGTTGTGTGCATTGATCACAGCTGGAATTCATGTCAGTGGGAATCCAGTACATCTGAGGAAGTACTTTACCTTTCTTTACCTTCTGGAAATGAAATAAGTGAAAGAGATTTTTCTTCAATTCACAGAATAAGTCAGTTTTCACTTTCAGAATTCTTAGAAGAAATTTTATTGCAGGATTATAGACAATATCATATCAGTCATCCCAGTAAAGTAGTAAGAGGCACATGCTTTAGCTATCTCACCATTCTGTTCTTCAAGATGATCACAGCCTAAAGGAGTTGTGTCTGGGGAATAAGAATAGGAGGTTGCATGGGACATCATGGATACTATCCACCAACCTTCCCATCCATGAATAATTACTAGAGAGAAATAGCAAGAAAAAAAAGGTACTGCTTTGATTTCTAATACTTGCAATCCCTAGCTTAAAATTCTGCATAAAACACTACCCCTTGAACACTGACCCTGCTCACCTTGAGATAACACTTTAGAAAGGTAGCAGAGGCATCTTCCTTACCAAGGGACCAAAACTAATAGGTATTTGTGGTGATGTACAGGAATCATTTGCCAGTGAAAAAAGCAGACAATTACTCCTTTTACTCACCTGGGTGCCATGCACCCCATCAGGACTAAATAGCAAGGTAAGAAGTGTTCAATTGCTGATGGATGGGCTGTGTTTTTGTCGGGTGTTGTGACTCCATAGGCCTGCTGTTTGCTTTCCTAAATGCCTTGGAGACTACACACTGACACTGGGACATGTATTCTTACTTTAATAGTGCCTAAAATGGCACAGAGGAGAAAGTTTTCTAAGATTAAATCCATTGCCCAGAACAGCATCTTTATATTTCATCTACAGCCCTTTTGGTATTCATGTACCAAGTGTCAGAAAATGTTGCTATTTATTTAGAAGAGTATTTTCCTCTGTTATTTCCTTACCTCTCTCCTTGCAATTCCATTTCTCATCAACAGACATGAGCATGAACTTCATTCATCCCATTCATTTTCAAAGTTTCATAAAGATTAGAGAATATGTTCTCAACACCACAAAAATGTTTAGGGTCAGCCTAAAATTTTAATCCAAAGACAAATTTATTTGGCTATCAGGTTGATTCATATTCAAGGTGTTTTCTTAACCATAGGCAAATCCAAGACACATTGCCCAGTGGATCTATAAGTCTCCTCCATGAGTGCTGCAGTTTACATCAGCATTACTGTTCCACATCCTGAATTTTCTGTATTTATTACAGAACAGATCAGTGCATCAGAAGACAAGTTCAACTTGCAGGGTAATGACTAAAGTTTTGAGGGTAAAAGGTGAGTTTTCTTCTTTTTGATTGCCATAGTTCATTTATGTATTTCTCAGCATCTTTTGATAAAAATTTTATACAAAGTCGATCCTGGATGTACCATTTTCTGACATTAATGGCATTTTTCCCTATCAAAGTGTTCTCACACAAAACATACTCATCTCTGGCTTTCCTCTCTTTGATTTTGTCACTTTGCCAAAAAATGCATTAGTGCATACTTGTGATACGAAGATGACCCAGGGGTCCAATCCTGTATTCTCTCTCCATTGGGTTGTTCCTGAATTAAGTACTGGAGAGAAGAGATCAAATTTCAGAAAGGCATTTCATCTATTAATAAAAGGGTTGCTGAAATATGTGTATATTTGTATCAATTACATGAATATTGTTGTTAATTCTGAGCATCATGAAAGGACTGAGTTAATGACACAAAATACTTTTTCTATGATTTTGAATTATTAACCTCCTGTGATTCTCACAGTTATTTTTTGCTGCAATTCACCTCTCAAAACTTGCGTCCATTCCTGAGTGGCCCATCGTTAGCCTTTCCCAGGGCATATGCTCAACTGCTAAGTTATCTATAGTAGTCCAATATCCTTAAAGTAATTGCTGCTACTAGATCTGAGGCCACGTACTAGAGGAAGCCCTTGCCAACAGAAAGATGCCATCAATTCCACTTCCAGGGTCAGTTTTCCTCCTGGCAGTATGTTGAAATCCTGCATAAGCAACAGACTGAAGCAATAAGAATTATTACAAAGGGAAGAATTTCCTAAGAGGCCAAATGTTATTCTTGCAGAGGTTCAGCCAACTTTCATTTAGCTAAGAAAGTCAGAATGGGATGTTCTTCCATCTACGTGGAACGTTGCTTTACCACAGCCTCCTTTGGTACCAAAAATCCCCTGTGCCTTCATCATTTCACCTGGAGTCGCATCAAGCTTTGAGTAGCACTATGGGTGTCAGAACGTCTTTCTCCAGCTTATCTTTGCCTGCTTGCTTTCCTGCACAATAATGCTACTAGTAGCTGAAACTGTCCTTACTTTTTTGCATAGATTAACCACATATTGTTTCCTCATCTCATTATAATTCAAGGTGTAAGCCTTTTTGAGAAGTCTGTATCTTAGAAAATTTCTACCTCTTAATATGGTAATAATAGTAAAAGCAGTATTTTTATTACCCTGTTTCCCAGGTTTTACAAGGAGAAATGTAATCAGTAATAATACAATTGAATGATTTAATTCCATAATCATTTTCAGATGGTATAAAACCTACTGAAGGAAGCTGCTAAATGACAGCTAATATCTGCATGTTCATAAGCACATTAACTATATAGGTGAACTATAACTAAAGAAGGACTGAAGACAAATATATTGAATGTGAATTCCCTTTTTTCAACTGCTTATCAAATAGGAAGGACTGACAACAGTGCAGTGAGTAAGGGAGTTTTTGGTGTTTTAGCAGTAAACACTGACTCACCTGCTCAGCCCTCTGGATAAATAATCGTTGGTGAGAAATAGACCTGTTTCAGACATCACCCAGGACAGCAAAAGTTATATAAAAGCATGAGGTATTTTATCCCTTTCCAGTGGTGAAAATACCATGAGTTCAGTTCACCTCAGTCATTCTCTGTCATTTGCAGCCATGTCCTCGGACAAACAAGTCCTGAGGGCTTTATACCACTTTCTCATATATTTTCCTTGGTATCTGTTCCCACTTTGAGTGGTTTTACTCCTCATTCAGTATGTCTGTCACTGCAAGCAGGCTGCAAATCACTAGGTACAAAAAACCATTATTGTTTATCCTTGGACCCACACGGTTTATAAGAAGTGCTCATCATTTTGTGATGTTAACACTTTGATGTGTCTCCAGTACTCACCTGAACAGAGGAAGGGGGTCAGTTTTACAAGGCCTGAATATATTTAGCATTGGAAACAGGGTAGGGCATGCAGGTTGTGGACATTACTAAGTGTCCATTTAGAAAATAATTAAAATGTTGAAAAGATACAGCTGTCATGTTTGTCAGCAGTGGAAAATATCCATTATGTTCTTCACTAACTGGACTTTACCCAATTTTTTCTAGCTCTGTCACAGCAGCATAAAGGCAGAATATTCATTATATTCTCCATAGATAAGCAAAGTGTTTAGATTGTCCTTTTGCTAGCAGGAAAATACTTCTTCCACCAGCTGACTTTACCTATCCTTGCTCAGCTTAATTACACTACAGTAAATCACACCTCTACATTACCTTCACATCCCTATTTGCCCACTCTTCTGTGCTGATGCTGCTGCTGTTAAACCATTAAAACATTTCTGAATTGCCCAAGTCTTCCTGGAGACCACAACATGTGTACATGTTGTGCTTTTCCATGACAGATGAGGAAGATGCAGGCTGGCTCAGAACTCTGTGACACAACCTATTTTTAGAGCCCCTTTTTCTGAGGAAACTCATTTTCCCATGGGAAATAAGTCCTTGGGGGAAAAGTCATTTCCACCTCATTTGTTAATCTAAAATATCTTTGCTTTTGGCTTCCTGCTATGGAGCACAGAACTGCTGCATCTAGTTAATTTTGCAGTCTTGCTAAATGACAGTGAGTTTTATTTAGAAGGAAACCAAATTTAGTCCCATTAGATCGTGGCAACAGTTACTTGAAAAAGAGCTTTAAAAAATGCCACTTGTTTTAGTCTTGGAAAAAGTTGGTCCCTGAAACCACAACATTTATATAACATGAAAGTAAATCAAAGCACCTACACCTAGGATGCAGTAAATGGTGTGGCTGCAGAGGAAACCTCGTAATGTCTAGCACTCAAAGAAAGATAACATCAGCTATGAAACTGAAATGTTACATCCAAAGATTAAGCAAAAGATCAGAGTATAAGGGAAACAGAGTTGCTGTTAACATGAATGTAAAACCCTCCTGCAACAAGACCTTCAGGCTGCTGCTGGAATCTGTAAGTTTAAAATTATATATGTATTCCTTGGTTTGCTGTTGTTCTCTTTGATATCTTCCCTGTAACAACGGACACTCTGGGATCATTGCAACATATATTCATACTGACTGGCCTGTGCACACTAGAGCAGCTGCGACTGCAGTTATTTATGCCTTTGTCTGAAGTAACAGACCACATGATGTGGTATCTCAAAAAAAAACTGTTAGTTCCAAGTGGCTCCACCACAGCTCCTGAACAGCCCAGCTCCTCGTGGTCCCTCTCCATGCAGAGGTAAGGGGGGAATAGGGTAAGCAGCAACTTGACCCTGGGGGGTTCAGTAGTGGAGAGAGAATAAAAGGAGCTCATCCTTGAAATGTCCCACACAGGCCTGAAAAGAGGAACTTGCAGTTTGCAATATCAACCTTGAACAACGGCCAAACACGAATACAGAAACTGAACAAAGGAAATAATGTCTGGATAGCTACATACGTAATCAAGGCTTGTGTTAAGGCAGCAACAGACTTAGCCAATTATAACAGCAAGCTAGGCATGTGGATATTTATAATTAACCAATAGCATAATGGATAGGTATGTGTGAAGCAGCTTCTGTAAAGTATAAAAGATGCTCTTTGGAGCTAATAAAGGTCTCCATTTTTATATTAATCTGGAGTCCATCTCATCATCCATTCCTGCATGGCCTCATCTTTCTGCTGTATGGGGAGAAAGAAAAGAGACAGATCAACCAGATACAGTAATGTATTGTTATTAATACAATAACTACTATACCATATTCTATTTCTCTACAGGAATATTAGGAATATTCCTATACTCAGTCACCACTGTGTGAAGGTCCACAGCAAGTTCAGCTCTCACATTTGGTCCAAAGTATATTCTGATTCAATAGGTGTTGCTAGGGGATATAGTGTCAGTACTTCAGCAGTAGTATAGCCCAAGGGATGGGTTAGAGAAGGGTCAGCCTACTGTTACTTCAAGCTTGAGACATAAAATTCACAGTGGGAATAATTTGTGCGAGTTTTGGAAGGAAAATTCACTTGCTTTTTCACCAAAGATATTTTCAGTGGACACGGACAAGTATCAACAATGTTTCCAACAGGAAATTGTCTGAAGTTATTTCCAGGAAAATAAAAGGCAAAAGTAGATGACCTAAAACCGTTTTAGTATGCTTTGATGAGACTCCTTTTTTTTTTTTCCTCCTGGGAAAAGAAGTCATGATTCTACCTAGAAATAGAGCACACTTCAGAACCACAATCTGACAGGGAACAGAACTATCTTCTGCCTTTTCAAAGCTGACATGGACTCACTTTGTGACTGTGCTCAAGCAATCTTGGACTGAATTTTCACTGGTGCCTGCAAGCTTTGTCGCTTCCATCTGTGGGTCTTTAAGAAGCAAGATCCAGCTGATGCTGAGCATCTCTTGCTCCAAATCATGGCTTTGCATATGCCATCACTACATTCTTCTTTGTTTGCAACAGAGCATAGAATTATCTAAATATAGGATCATCTTCAGCTCTCTGTATCTCAGCTGCTGGTAACAGGCCAGTTCTAGAGACACATGTGAGCTAATGATTTACAGTATTTACCCTCAGGACAGGTTCATATGAGGCAAACTTAGCCATGCACAGTGATTACAGCATAGGCATGTCTTTCATGTTCCTATCCACAGAAAACAAGGATAATGACGAATAGCCTCCTCCTTTTGAGTGCATGGAGAACTACCAAGGGTGAACTGCATGACTGCATGTGCTTTTATCATTTATCAATATTGTTTCTCTGCTCTTTTTATTGCCACAAACATGAGCTTTGATATCAGTAAACCTATTATAGTAGCAACTATTGTTTTACTCATTATAAACCTGGGTATTGTACGACTGAAAAGTCAAAAAGATAGTGAGAAAGTTGTTGTCCCCATTACTAAAGTGAGATTTCCAGTATAATACTGCAAGGAGTTAACAATGCCTTAAATGACCCTTTTGTTTGGATTTGATCTGTGCTTTTTTCATCCAGCTCTGTATTTCTTGTCTGAAGTATTGCTAATATTTTTAACAGGTATAAATGTAGACTTCTGTATTTACTGGTATGTATCCAAAAGTCAGGCAAAGATTTCATCTTGGCGTCCAAACTATAGCTGTGATATAATGTATGTGATTGCCACAGACTAGGAAATCAAAACATCCAGGTAGAGAAGCAACTTTGGGACACTTTTACCGATTCACAGAATCTTTACCTGGAAATTTGCTTTTCAACTACATCCAACTTGAGTAATAACAATTCTCCAGCAGATGATATTAAATATGAAAGCTGCTGGTTCTACCCATGTTAACAGTTACCTGTAATAGTAGAGTGAACAGCAATTGCTGTGCCATCTAAATAACCATTTAGCCACTAGATAGGTCTCATGAAAAGTACCCAATTCACTGCGATCTCAACTAATGCAGAAATCTTTAAGTAAGCATCAAGCCCAATGTCATCTGTATCTTTATACAGAAGCATCCGCAAGAAAGGGCCACCGGCAATCTTTTTCAACTGATTGCTTTGGAACTAGCAGGACCCATATTAACAGTGCCTACGGTAACACACAGCATCACGTTTCCACCAAAGTGGCGATAGCTGAAGTTTGCTAAAAAGCCAGAAGACTTGAGGTAGGCATTGGTCTCTGATAGCACTGGTGTCTTTTATCAGGGAAGTCCAATTTGGAGCCTAGTAGAGGGATTTTGTTGTTTTTATCATGAAACATCAGCTGTTTGGAGAGAGTCAGGAAGAGGAAGCCAAGCTACATAATGTTAAATGTGTCAGCCAAGAGTCTGTGAAGTGAAATGAAGCAGCTCTGCAATTCATGCCAGCTCCAGCAGCTGCTCCATTCTGATACCTGTCCAAAAAGCCAGGCTACCTGGGTGACAGAGTACCCCTAAGTCATCGTGGTATATGGGTGACCTACTGGAAATACAAAAAAAACTGGAAAATTCACAATGTGCCAGAACATGTTCTTTGTGGAAATATTTAGCTGTCTTAAAAAGGCAGACAAAGGTTTCTGACTGTGTTTCTACAACAGGCTTAATGATATGTGGGTTTTTCCTCTTGATTAAAATTCCAGAAACCAAAAGGACCGTTAGAAAGGTTCAGCCACTGCTAAAAAAAATGCAACCAACCAACAAAACCTCTTCAGCTTCCTGAATATTAAAAAAAAAAAAATCTGGTGTCCCAGTATCTTAGAAACAAAAAGAAAAAGATACCCCACAATATTACTTATTCTAATGAAAAACTCACCTATTTTTAGTTTATCACATCTGAGAAGTCCAGATGTGCCTCATCTCTTTAAATCATGAGGTTTCACACATTCAGAACTGTCTCCCTCATGCTTCATAGAATTTTTGAAGCATGAAAAATGCAATGTTAAAAAAGCTGTTGTAAAATTAAAATTTGAGCAGAAAAATAATTATAATCAGGTCAAGATCTCATTTTGATTTTAACACGTGAAAAAGAAATCTGCTCATTAAAGAATATCTTAGAAGATTTAAACAACCAAAAGTTTTACAGAAATTGAGAGTGAAAAGCTATGTCAAAACTGATCCTTTCTTTTGATGAATATAATTTTCAAATATGGATTAATCAGTATTTTCTGACTAAATACATTTCAGAAAAATACAAAACTAGGTGCCATATGCATATAAAATATTACCAATTATGTCTTACTGAATATATTTGATTGCATAGCAGTAGTATTTCACTGTCAGTTTCTCCAAAATTAGTCAATACAAATAATTCTGGATGTTAACAGCTGAACAGAGATATTCAGTCTCAGCAATAAAAGCGGTCTTGTACAAGCTCTTTAAATAACAAAAGATTTTTCTCCTTTCAGAATCCATGCATATGAAATAAATATAAAGTGAGCTGCTGCAGTGACAGGTAAGTACTATGACAAAAACTCCTGTCATAAGTTATACAGCTTTTACCTGCTTTTCATTTCCGTACAACGCTATTTCTATAATTCTCTCTGACTCCATCATCATCATCTACTTTACTGTTTCTTTTGCTGCTGAAACATGTAACCAGTCCTAGTATTTATTGCCTGGAACCTCTTATGTGCTGTCCCAGGGTATGGTGCTCTCAGAAACCCATATCCCCTGATTCCAAGTTTTTCACGCAGCTGGTGAATTTATCAGTATTGAGATCCAGTTTCACATACTAGTTGACACAATAATTCGTCGTTTAATTTCATGCTGGCAAGTCTTTTTCTTACTAAATTGGAATGCATAGAGCATAAATAATGAAAATGACCCATTAAATCATCTAGAGCAATGTTGTACAGCTATCAGACATATGTAGCTTGATTTCACTCTGATTTATCCTCCTCTTGAAAAGATGAATCTCTGTGATTTCAGAGTACTAATCTTGATTAGCATGCATTAACTTACCACGCATTGCATTTAGTTTAATGTATTTAGCCATTTCAGAAGACAATTTTTGTCAGCTCTCCCCATGGACAAAAAGGAGATGGAAGATTCACATCACCCCTTGAAGACGAGGGTGTCTCCATGTACTTTAGGGCAAGAAGAGCTCCCAGAACTCTGCTTTCATGGACTGTATTGGCAGAATTCCATTCACAGACTAAAATAGGAATTCAGACATCCTGCTTATGTGTATAAACCTACACAGAGATGCCTAAATTTAGTTGTCTCCATTTTATGCTGAATACTAGCAGAATTGGATGCACATTACAGTCTCTCGCTCTGTACACAGCTAGGCTGAGATGGATCCTCCCTTCACATGAAATACAAGGTGCTCCACAGAGCTTGTCCCTGCACGTCTTCACCAACTCCCCAAAGTCCATTTAATGATAACAAAGGCCCATAGAGCTGCTCTCAAATGTGAAGGAATTGACTTGATTCAGCATTGCAGTTTGCTTTTTTCCTCAGTACTGTGCCCCAGGCTGCAATGCAATCATTACTGCTGTACTGAATTTCAAGCTAGATAGTATATCAACAAAAGACAAGCGGTATCATGCAGAAAAGCATCAAGATAAATTTAATGTGTATTCATTTACCAACAATCACACTGTAACATCTTCCTTTGTTTTGATGTTGTCATAGACATGTAAAGTACAAAGAAAATCAAAATTGGTAGCAAAGAGGAGAAAGGAGAGGCAAAACTTGATGGAGCACAAAGCTATATCCATTGGTATTTTTGTTTAGACTCCCAACAACAATAATGTGCTCTGAACAAGATGATAATTCACAGAGAAGGATGACTACAAAGTACCACAAACCTCATGGAAAACAAAGCTGAAGAAGAAGGAGAATAAGGGGATATCTGTCTGCACCATCACACTTGGACCAATTTGATCTGTATCTTCCTCTAAAAATCCTTTTTTGTGCCAGGTCCCATATAACAGGAGACACAACAAAGTTTTTCAAGTCTAAATCTTGAAAACAGCAGAGTGAGCTTCCTATTTATAGATATTGCCTCAAAGACATCACATGCACAACACTCATCAGCCTCGGTACTCAAGGAACAGTTTTGGTCATGCAAGGCATAACCTGACTGGAAGGCCTAGCTATTGCCCTGGGTTTGGATGCATATCTTACCCTTGTAGGGAAGGATTTATTGGTTGAACTAGAAACATATCCCATGTCTTTTCCTGGCATGCAGTATGGTTTCGTTTATTTTTTTCCCCATTTTTTTTACATCTTGACAAGCCTGAGACTGAGACACTTTTCTAGTACCAGTGCAAGATTTTGTGTCTGGGATACTGCATGTGAAAATATTCATGTCTTTTAATTTAACATGGAGGAACAACTTTGTTCTCCTGGGATTTATGGCTTTGTAGCAAATGTCATGGTAATCCTCATTTTAAAAAATTATGTCTTAAAGCAACTACACCACTTCACTGTGTCATTTTAAATAACATAGCAATTTCAAACATTAAGCACGACTCCAAATGGTGTTAGCAGTAAATTTTAACAGGGGTCAAGTGGTTTCATTTGAAGATTTACCTGGATTAATTTATCTTAACTTTTTAACTTCAGTACAACTTGTAAAACTTCTGAGGCCATGTTACCCATCAGTGGGTAACATTGGATCATCTGATCGAGTTAGAAGAATAATAAAACCTAGTATCTTCCTAGAAAAGAGGGAGCAAAATGTCAGCTATATTAGCATGAAAATACTACTAAATATAAAGGATCTATTTAATTTCAATGTCTTCATTTTACTAACTTATTTAAAAAAGGAAATCTCTGTTCAATCCTCGTGTGTCTCCAGACATTCAGGGAGAATGTCCTCATCCTCAGATATTAGTTGTAGAGATAATAAACTGAGTAAACCCTCTTCCTGGAACACTCTGTCCATACTGGGTAGAGGAACAGGTTCCAGTAGGGTCAAATGATGCACTAAAAGACAGACCATCAAGTCAATATAGACAGTTAGACAGGAATTTCTGGCACATGAGCAGGCAGCTGTGGCTTTATACAAGGCAGTGGATAGGGCCATAAAACACATCACAGATGTAAGGCTCAGTCAGGGTGTTCCCCTCCAAAGCTAGTGGGAAAAATAATCCTCCTTTTCCCAGTTTACTAAGGAATTATTTTTCTGGAAAGATAGTTGCATGCTAGTGTGAAAATACTTCTGAAGGAATATTTCTGAAGCAATATTGAACCAATTTTTCTAAGCAACAAAACACTATTCCTGGCAATCAAAGAATGCTTTCTGTCATGCAGGTCATGATTACATTTTAAATGAGAGTTGAAATGCTGATGTCTTTTGCTGTGAAACCTTCTCAGAGTTACGTGTCTCAGCTTTCATCTTAGGAGATGAGGGTACTTTGGCACACAAGAGTGTTTGCTCACAGCTCCATAATTTTCCCTGCTTCACTCACATCCTTTTGATTTTTCTGTCCTTCATCAGCTGGAAAGGGAGAAAGAGCAAATGAAACCTTGGCTCCACTTTCTCATTCTTTCTGCTAACCTTAATGAAGGATCTACTATTACGATTTTTCTTTATATACCAGAGTGAAACTGCTTGGAGCTGTTTTTATACCAGGCTAAAGAAGCTATCTCAGCCTTCATGGGCACAGTTCCAAATCTTTATTCCTTGATTTTGTGTGAAAATTAACTAAGCTGTCTTTTCATCCCGTTCACTCACAGATAAGCGACTTCCTCTATAAGAAATATCTACTTATTTCAGGAGGTAGAGAACTTGCTTTATTAGTACAGAGATGCGCTGTACAGGATCTTTCTTCCTGCTGTGCCTAATTTCTGAACCCAAGGGTATTATTAAGGAGGAGGAGTAAAAAAAGCCTAGGTGTGCTTTCATCTGCGTACCCAAATGGTGCCAGTTCTCATCAGAAAGCAGCAAACATTTTAAAGAGAATTGCTCTTCATGGCTCCCCCCAAATCTTTGATCAAATGTCTCAGAAATAAATTGATTCTGTGAACATCTATCTATTTGACATGCAAATTGTGCACTTAAAAAAAATTAAGCCTTATACTTGTCATCTCACTATAACACTTCATTCTTTTCTAATCCATTTGGAAAAGGCTTGAATCTGACACAATGCATTTGAATTTACTTAAATTCTACACTCAACTGGTGCAGTAGCATGGTAAGTTAAACATTGCAATTAATAAAAAATGCTTTACAGTTCCATTTCTCCAGAAATTAATTTGTTTCCAATTCTTAGCTGTATTTAATTAAATTACTTCTGTGCAGCTCTCTCACTTGTTTAAGAAGATTCCTGTACGTGGCAAGAAACAAATTTTAAATGTTATTTTTTAAATGTGATTTATATTCCTTACATATCTCGCCCAGTCAAGCATCAGATTTTACTGGTAACTACATTCAGGATCAAGCCAGCTCACAAATTGTCCTGTCTGAAACCCTCAAAAAGCTGAAGTGTCTGCAGGGAAAGCCAAATATATTCCAATAGCACAACTGCTAATCACAAAGACAGTCAGAACTTTCACCTCTGGCCATCTCTAAGATCCAGAGGCAACTTTACACCTGGGACTGCTCTGGCTCTAGTTCCAGGAATGGGTGTGAAACTTGATCAGCAGCATTTTACATCAGCTGGAGTNACCTGGGGCAGCCTGGGCAGTACAAGAAACCCCCCAAATGAGCTCAGCCTTCTGCTACCCATCTCTAACAGTGCAAAGAGGAGACTATGCACCTCACACCCCTTGTTTTCTGCTGCCCACTTAGCTGGGCACAGCCACTGATTTCCCCAGGGAAGGCAAAGAATGGGAAAAAGAATTTCCTTACTTCCCAGATTAAAGACATAGGTTCTAGAAAGCAGAAAAACAAATAACACCCGTCTCTTGGCTCGCATTTTATGGTTCAAGCAAGATTCCTTCCCCCCCCCCCCCCCCAAGTATTTTAGAGCATTTTTCTAGAAGGAATTTTTCAATTTAAAAGAAAAAGTAGCAATAAATTGTGTCCTTGAAACTGATCCCAATAATGAGAAAGAGTCAGTTCCAGCAAAGTTCCCACCCAGTTTTCTTATAAAAGAGATCTTAATATAGCCAAGAACACATCAGACAATTTCAATATGTAAGCTAGTAAAACCAGAGTAGGAGACACACCATCTGAACACTGCTATAATCAATGCAACACTGTAGAGCTACCTCTGAGCCTAAGTGTAGCTCGTAAAGACTGAGGTTAAAAAAATTTACCTTTGAAAGCCACATTTTAAAAATCTAATTGGGTTGTAGAGGGTTTTTTTACCTTTATCATGACATTTTGGATAATCATGGTACTTGCATCAGAGATTATGACAGAAAATAGTCTGGGGTTGTAAATAATGGATTTTGAATATATAATGTTCATCTGGATTATTTCATTCAACCAGATGAGTTAATTCTGTTCATTTTTGTTTCTTCAAGCTTTTGATCCAGGAAGTCATTCTCAAGAGAAATTAATAAGGGAAAGTCTAAGATCTGATTATCCTGAAGGAAGACTAGCAAAGCTGGCACTTGGAAGCGTTAAGAACGTTATTGTTATTACCATGGGATTAGTGTCTTTCAGCTAAAGAAATCCTGAGAGTGAAACAAAAAAGTGAAGGCTATCAAAAAACAGGAAACAGAGCTAAGTGAGTGACAGCTAATTGACTTTTTGTTGTAAAGTATTACTGCAAACATCCCTAGACAGAAGAGCACTTAACTAGATCAAAATGTTGTGGCTAGCTATTATTTTGTCAAGAAGATATGGGTTTTTTTCCAAAATTTGCATATGGACTGTGGTGCCTTTATCATTTCCTGAAATTCTATTACTGAAATTTGACAGCCTAAAGAAGTCAGATACTGAGGAATAGTGTATATTGCGTACTAATATAGCACAGAAACTTTGTTACATAGGACTTCCCAACACTGCAGAATTATTTCTTGCTAATAATTTCTACTACTCCACAAATGACCTCTAACGTGACACAGAATAACAACCTAGGAAACTGCAAAAAGGAGGCAAAGCCTCCAGTGGCAAAATAACCATTGGGGTCAGAACTTCAAGGAACAAAACCATGAGTGTGAACAGCGAGGCTGGCAAGTCAGTCAGGCACTGAAACATTAAGCTCCTCGCTGCAAAGGGCTGATAATCATTTAGACCACTTCCATGCACAGACCGACTTTGCATGGCACCACCATGCATAGATGACTGGAGAAACACAAGATCTAAACCTGCAGTCAGTGGCTATTAGGACCTCATTTTATTCCTCATAAAAATGATGTCCCTGATTTTTACCAGGTGTGGAGTCTAGGGCTTCTGCAAATCCTTTGTCAGGTGTCATTTCATCACGATTCAACTGTAAAGGTAGCACCAGTTCACTGGTTGCATTTAAAAACCTCACCCTAGTTCTGTAATTGGATTCCATACCTGGTATGTTACAAACATGAGCATGGGAGGTGTACATGCTTCAGGATAAATATGAATAACAGCACATACAGAAGCAGGTTTCCTAAAGACCTCATGTCATTCTTCAGTGTTGTAAACAAAAAAAGCCAAAACAACAAAAAAAACCCAAACATATCACCTCTGAGGCTGCTGAAGCACACAGATCTCTTTCTTACACTGTTACTGCCTTTCACGCCCTTTTTATAAGTAAAAGCTGTTGAGAGTATGATCACAGTTACACCTGTAATGCTGTTTATCCATCTGAACAATCATTTGATGATTATGGTGTACAATACAAAAAGAATCTCCTTTATTGTGTGCAAAATAGAGAGTGATTTTGGAGATTACTCCTGGAATTTCAGTGTAATGTGAGTCCCACATCTGTCTGGCATTTGTGCTAAGAGGAGAATGAAGGGAGACGGCTGTCTAGTATTGTAGAATCAAAAAACATCGCTGCATAGATGCGAAATGTCCTGTTTGCAACAAAATTCTACATCTGCAGGCAAAACTGTATCAATTTTGAATTCTAAGTATGGACAGTGAACTACTCATTCACAAAGAAAAAATGCAGAGCTCTAGTCAAAATTACCCAGTAATTTCAAGTAGTAAATATACTTAGTAAGAAACATAATTTTTTCCATGAAATGAAGCAAGTAAAAAAAACATTGAAGAAAGTTCTCTTATTTATTAGTCAATGAGCTGGACTATGTCTGTGTCAGGTTTTCAAAGAAAACAACTCTGAAGTTTATTGCAATGCAGAGCACTCTACACTTCTTTGAGTCACACAGGCAGAGATACTGTGCTGTTCAAGCAAAATTTTAAAGGAGATGATAAAGGAATACTTCCTTCAGGTGATTTTGAATGCTTGGGTTATGATTCCAAGACCTGCTTTAATTGCAGTAGCAGTATTACCCTTGACCTTTGTCTTTTTTGGTAGAGGGGAACTGAATTGTGCATAATGGCTCTAGACACATAATCAGGGTCATAGAGTTCACAAAGGAAACTACAAACAGCTCAGCATTGTGCAATTTGTCTCTTGAGAGCTATTGAACTGTGATATAGACAGACGGACTTCTATGACTATCTAAAATCAGAAGTCTCTAAGTGTATTTTAAAATAAATTTTGTAGTTCTGTTCATATCTTTCTAAACAGTAAAAAAAAATTGCTTGACTGATACAAAGCATTTAACACATACTAAGAAATTGTTACTAAAAATGCTATGTAAAGATGACTCATGTTTTGGATTTTTCTAAACATTTAGATAAATGTTACATTTGGAATGAAAAATACCCAGGCAAAAGTCACTGACCTCTCAAAGTAAAACATATTGTTAAAAATACTGCAACGTCCTTGCTAGCAAAGCAAGTGACCCAAGGCGATTTTTTTTCCAAAGCCTGTATTCTTGGAGATCTTTGCTTATCAGGGCAGAAAGATAACCAGTGGTGGCTTTGAGCTACTGCTGACTGTTTCAATCACAGTGATCTGTACTATAACCAAAGTGGAATACTACAAACCAGAGTGCAAATGCAGAACAAAAACTGTCTTTGGTCTCTTTTGTGTTTTATTCTTCTAGAGGAGGAAGCAAACCCATACTCCAGGTTCCTTAGCTTACTACACAGTCACAATGAACAATCATTATTAAATACATGTCCTGTTAGGGTTTAGTTCATTAACCTATGGTAGATGCTTATAAAGTATGGGAGAATAATAGTGGGAAAGTCTGAGAAAGTGAGACCACAGCGTCACGGCAGTGGCATCTTATTTTTACAGTAAACTGGAGCGCTTCTAAGATTTGTATGATCCTTAAGGGTTTCTTATTTCTGTAAGGCTGACTCTTTGGGCTAAACCACTGAAGTGTAAGATCTATCTAGCAGAGAATAATTTTCATAAGATACAGGCGTTCTGTGCATAGACAGGGACTTTGCAGTGCCAGATGCTGTACAGACACAGAATCAAAAGAAATCCCTGACCCAATCTGTCTAGTACAGTAGCTGAAAGAAAAAATACTCATGTCTTCTACCCCAATACATACATAGATAGGATCTTCAATAAAGATTTGAGAAATAAGTAGAACTTAAAATAATGTAGTGGTACTGGATAGAGAATTCACTTCCCATCACAGATCTGCCTGTGTGGAAAACTTGAAGCCTGTGCCTCCTAAAAAGGCAGTTTAGGGTATTGTATATATTTAAATATATGTATATCCATTTATATTTTCTATTACAAGATTTTTTCAGTCAAGATTATATGATTTATACATTTTTTTAATATTAAAATATATTTATCTAAGCATTTGTCATTCTCATTCATCAGTTTGCTTTCCTTTTTTTTCTGTTTATGAAACATAAAGGTCAACTTGATTCCCAGAGTAAAATAACAGAGGGAATCTAGATTTATTTATTTGGCTTTTCCAATTGCAGAAATAAAATTGGCATTCCTCAGGGAATATTTAAGTCTTACACACATAAAATGATCCAGTCCAATAAAAATCTGATATAACAGCTTTGATTAATGATTCAATACAGTTTGTGTTATGATTTTATATTTTAGTGAAAGATAAATTTATTTTCAAGTCCTGTATGTGTTTCATCCATGGCTGCAGAGAGGCTGATACTGCTGTTCAGACCTTATTTAGGCATGATTATCACTAGCATTACATCTTTCAATAGTTAATACACGGCTGTCTGTACTCCAGAACAGGGAGTATGTATAAAATATATTCACAGATAAGTCAAATGCACATTACCCTGTGGAGTATTGGAAGCAAAACATCCCTTCAGTTTGCTTTTTTTTCATGTTTGTGACAATGTGAATTCAGGGGAACAGCTGGAGTATAAGGCACCATTAATGATACCAACTATGGGAGAACATTTTGGGTTTACAACACAAGAAATCCTGTCTGGCCTCCAGGGATGAGTGCAACCCCTCTACTTGGAGTAGCTGACTCCAATTTTCAGAGCTGGAGGCTAAATTCCTTTCAAATGCATCCCTTAGTTTTTATTCTTCCCTTATTTTATTGAGATGGGAGGGCGCATCAGGAATAACCACACATAATCACCTACTGAATATTTATTATCTTAATATCTACTATGATTTTTCCTGTGGATCCATCTCCAAAGGATGCTCTATTAGCTCTCAACCACAGACAAAACCTACCATATGGAGAGGGCACTATCGTTATGTAATAAAAACAAACAAAGGTCTTTACAAGGACCCAATATTGTTCTCCAAAACAGTAACTGCTATAAATAACATCATGTAGATCCGGCATTTACAGTTTCAGTGGTGTCCACATAATATTTACACACATTGTTCCCACTTAGTTTACTAGTCAGGAGAGACTTTTTCTTAACTACTTGTAGAACAGTCTCATTTAGGAACATGAAAAAAATAAAAAAAACAAAACAAAACCAAACAAGCCATATTTTTCTATTCTTACTATCAGCACTAAAAGAAGCAGTACAGTAGTCAGATCTCTACCTGGCAGTTTGACCTGCCAGTTTTACAGGTAAAGCAAAAGAGATAAAGACAACAGAAAGAGCAAGCAGGCTGAGAAAGCTCCTACCATGGGGCTGCTAAGCCAAGGAGAACCACAAGCCAACACGTAAAACAAAGCACTGGGCTCTCACTTGGTACATTTGGTATTGGTCCCTGGGTTTCAGCACTCCACTGGCTTGTAGCCACTGAAGACCTGGCTCAGACTTTTTATTTTCTCACATGTGTAATCCATGCATGCACAATGCTAAAAAAGAATCTGTGATGGCTACAATCAGGCTGGCACAGTTAGATGGCTGTGAAGGCAAACACTAGGAGTCCACTTGGCCTTCCAGATACTTCAAACTCCTGCCCTGAGCTGCCCAACATTCCATCACAGATTTGAGGTTAATGCTACTCACTCCCTTTAGCTCAAGCTTTTGAGACCAATGGATGGAACTTGCAAAACAAATTAAACCATATACTGGTTTCTGCTTTTCTAAACCTGAAGTGGCAACTTAAAATTAAGAATCTCCCAACACATCTTTAGCCACAGAGACAGCTTTACCTAACTAGTCACAGGGTTTGGCTTAACTCTCTGGGTCCCTTAGCAACACTTCAGGTGCCAACCCAGAGCTGAACCACAGAGGGTCATAAAGCTCCTGGAAAGGGTTTGGGGAAAACCAACAGTGAGAAAGAATTCTATCTGCCCTTGCTTCACCTTCTTATTTCACTGCCAGCTTGTACCATCTCTTCTAGAAAACTGTAACAGCTGTAGGCAAAACATTATTGCTTTGTCTCGCTCCTGCTTTTACATTAAAAAGTCAGTACTTGAGATGCAGGGGGGAAAAAAAAACCCACCACCCTCCTTGATTGTATACTTCAATAAGAATTGCTCTTGGCTCCATTACAGCAAGATTTTAAAAACATGCATTATTCAGTTGATTTCAGTAAGATTCCTAAAGCTTAAGTACCTTGTTGAATCAGAGCCTTTATGCATCAGTGGCTACAGACTCAACTAGTGATATTCAAATATTATCTGTGGTGAGTTGCTGGCTTTCAGACATCAGGAACTCTGCCACGGCTAAACTCATCACACCCTTCACCGAGTTGTCAGTCCTACCACATTGCTACTGAACACGCTATAAATTTCTCCAAGGTTCAGCAAAAACCCAAATTACCATGCAGAATACATATCTCTTATTCAGAAGGAATGAAATCTAGAATAGTCACTTAAAGGGCAGCCCAAAGTCTCCCCTCCAATTTTGCCTCTAAGTGAGAGAGAGAGAAGTGCTCTGGGTATAGGGGTCGGACTGAGTGTGTAAAGATTCATCCAAGCTTTGCACCCAGGTTTGTAGCTGAGTGTAGTAATGCATCTCATGAAACATCCTCCCATGATAAACTGATTTTAGCTTCAAACCCATTACGTGCAAAAAGGGAAAGTATCTGTATGGCAGCAGCAGAGGATTAAAATGGTGACTTATAAACCATTCAACTATTAGTTCTATGTTGCACTGCAAAGTCAGGACATGCAAATCAAAGCTGTTTATTAAGAATCTACAGAAAAGATTTAACATATAGTATTACTATTTAAAATCCATTTTTGGATATGTAAATACTTCATTAGGAATGCAAATTTATATTAGCCTGCGCAAACCTCTTTTTCAGGTTATGCAAATTCATTTTAAGATACGTTAATCTGTTTCCTGACATAGAACAGTAGTACATCTTAAACAAATCTAAAGTTAAAAATAATAATTTTAAAAATTCATGAGCTCATGTAAGGCTAGATTTTGTAACACAAAAATAGAGAATATAAAATTAAATTCTGACCTCGGTCCAAATTTGTAAAACAAGTATATTTAGAATTGAGAGAATACATTAGACACCAAGCTGTTCTGTATCGGTCATAGAAGAGGTTGTTCAGAATATTTTGTCTACTGTCTTGTCTCTTCGCTGGATACTTTCAAAAAACCGTTACTTAAACTACATACTAAGGCTTAACCAAGTTCATAATCCTCCCTTTTCTCCATCTTCCTCCTCGGTAAGACCTTGCTGTAAAACACAGATTTTGATTTTATGCTATGAAGGCTTCATGGTAATAACAGCTCAAAACTCTGGGGGAAGAATTTACTCAGATCAAGGTTCATTTTGCTACTCAAGTAGAGTGTTTCTAAAGACAGCACTCGCAGCAGCAAAACTAAAAAATCAAAGATTTTGTTGTACCAAACTTATACCTTCGTACACCTATTAACTATCCCGGCTAGCAGAGTTAATAGCTCCTCTGGACCCATTGAATCTCAGGCCAACTTTAATTTTATTCTCTTTTCGGCACTGGCAATGCTAAAATTTTAATAAAACATCTTCTCTTACCCTCCATTCTAAAGTGAATGTCTTAAAATGTAGGGATTTTGGTATACTTTTACATACTTTGTTTTCAGTGTGGGGAGATCTCAGGTCATGTTTCCCACTTTTTCCTCTTTGCTAGAATGGCTACTTCCATAACCCCTAAAGAGCAGAGTGGTGGCAATTCATCAAAACTTGCGCTTAAGTTTTAAGAACTACACTAGTAAAGCAAAACTAAAGATATGTTAATGACCTATCAAGTCAGTTTAGAAAAGACACAGTCACGCTTTGTGACAGAAATAACTTTCAGAGTACTAAAGATTCAAATATCTTGAATTTTGGGAAAGTTCATATTTGATCTTAAAGTTTTTCCCCGGGGCCAGTTCTTTATTTTTTTCCAATCCAAATCAAAAAAAAATCACCTTAGATGAGATAGAAACATGAGAAAAATCTGTTGCATTTCAGTCTGACATCAAGTAGCTCATCATTATACCGATGGAAGTAAAAAATCAGAGACTGAAGGGTGACATTCATTTGATATTCCAGCTATACAAGGACACACAGGGCTTCTCCCCAGAGTCTTTACATCTCTTGGGACATCAAAATTGCATGGGAAATTGTACAAGGAAAACATTCATAACATTCAGTTTATTACGGAGTTATATAAACAAAAGTGTTTCCTCAGACCTTAATGTGTCGCTAGTTGAAAGTAGAAGCAAGAAGTGGCCCAACATGCACAGTAATTGAATTCTGCTTTTCAACCTCTAGATGGTTTTGTCATCATTTTCGTTCTGAATTTGATCTGACATGATGGTTTTCCTTTCATTTATGATTTCTTCTCCTAGCTCTATGCTCTTTTTTCTGAAAATGCTGGCCTTTTTGATAATTTTAGATGCATTTTCAGCTACTCGGCCACAGGAAAAGTTACTGCAATATCCAAAAAGGAGAAGGCAGAAGTCTCCAAGATTCCTCAGTTATCACCATTCTCTAAGGAGCTGTAAGTCACAACCTACGGCAAAAGAAGTGCTTGTCAAAAAAAGGTGGGGGATCATTAATTCTGGATAGTTACTAAAGAGATAATGACTTATTCATGTGAAGTTCTTTCGAGAATTCAACATGCAGAAGTGGCAAAGGTACTTGTCAAACTTGTGATCTCGAGGATAAAGGCTGTGGTCTACTCTTTGCAGGAAGGCTTCAGTTAGAGTAAGCTGGCACCACTCTGACCTCAAGGGAGCTATTTGATTTAATAAGTGGAGAAACTTCTTTCCTCATTTCCAGCTGAAGCTGAAAAGAAACCCGCACACATTTCAGCTAATCATTTCCCCATTCACACACAGCTGTTTGAGCAATTGGCCTTCACATCAACTTAGCTGCCCTGTTCTAGGATAAGCTACTTTTTTTTTTTTTTTTTT
>WAAB01011235.1:476138-507463 GCA_013389865.1 Piaya cayana
GGGGGGGGGGGGGGGGGGAGTTGGGGGGTAGGGGACAGGGTGTTAATATGGTAGAACAGTCTCATCGGATTTGACCCAATATAAGAATTTTATCTCATCCTCATCACGTTCCTATCCAATTTGCCTCTTCCCAGCTATCAGGGTTTGAGCAGCAATTTTGCATCTGATAGTAAACAAGCTTGTTTCATGCCCATCAGCAACGTGACTGCCATGGAGGGCTAGAATGATAGTATTCGTTAAATCAGACACACGACTGTTGTGGTGATGGCTGCAAAGGAATCATTGCTTGATCTTTCAGAGTTTTCACTAGGATCAGAACAAGGCATTGATTGCTCTCCAAAGATGTCTTGTTCCAGTGTTAATTATGGTTGTTTTAAAAGAAAGGTCAGTCCTGACATCCCATAATTATCTCCCCCCAAGAGAAGAGGGGAATGAGTAGTCTTGGGTGAAAAAAAGCACACTCTAAGGGGCTGAGAGGGGAAAAAAAAATGAAACAACAAACCACAAAAAAAATTAGTCATCAATTGCTATTCCTTAATACTGAAATAGTGGAGCTTTAGTCTAAAAAAAGAAAAACCAAAAAAGTGGAGAGGAAAGATGAAAGTTTACTCTAATAATGTGTAGTGTATATGTGGATATATACAGGTAAAAATGCACAAAATCAATGCTCATTTTAATTCTATTTTACTAGAAATCCTTACCATTTCACTAATCCAACTTCACGAGCAAAGCCTGTGGCTGAGAGGTAGTGAATATTTGGCCTTAGACAACAGGGTCTTTTGCTCGGAGTTTGAAATCCATTGCAAATGATTTTTAAAGCATTGTACTTGCATGAGGTTTTCTAGTCAGTTAATTTTTCACATTTGTTCGTTGCATCTTTAGCTCAAGTCAGCTCATTTTCACATTCTCCTGCAGACAACTCATTAGCACAGAAGTTGGAATAAATGTGATGGTGTCATTTAAAAAACAAACCAAATACAACAGAAAACTAACAAGAGTGTCTCTATAATAAGCTAACAACAACAACAGGGAAAATACTGGAAGAAAAGGGAGCCCTGAAGATGCGGGTAGCAAGGAAAATGTGTCACACCTGGACCGTTTCAAGATGAGGAACCAAGCCCATCGTTCTCGACACTAATTTTCTGTAGTGGAGTGCTCACAGAAAAATATTAAAGGTGAAAAAGAGTTTCTCAAGACTCAAAAGCACTGGTTTAACTTGATTTAAAATAAAGGGGCTGTGGGCTGCTTCTGCCCTAGAAGAAAATATCTTTCACGATTTAGACTTAAAGTTTCTTGAACTCTAAATTTGAAACAGCACATTTAAAGGCAGGTGGGTGGATGGGTGTGGAGGTGGGAAAGTGAAAAGACAAAAGGAAGAGAGCAAGGGAGAGCTCTTGGGAATCTGTTCACAGAGAGCTCTCAGAATTTTTTGAAGTTGAGGAGATATTATGTTAATATAAGTTCTAATTGCTAGGCAATAAACAACACCCACCTGCTGACTAAATGTCAGGACCAAACTTATCTCTAAATCTGCTTTGAAACAATGTCAGTCAGTGCTATTATCACAAACAGATTGAACCTTTTCTTTCAGTGTTAAGATAAAAATAATCCACAATTTTTAATCACCTGAAGTTAGAGACCTTATGTATTAAAAAAAAACACAAACAAAACTGCAACCAATCTGGTAGTGAGAGGCAAGAGCTGCAAGTTTGCTGTGAATATTTTTTAGCCAATTATTAAATAAAAAAACCCAAGAACTGCATCCATGTGCTGGTAATGGATACACAAGAGTGCAGAGACAAGATGAGACCACGGACTTGTACAGGGGTGAGTAATGATGTGGTAAAGCCTCCTCCAAGCACCATTTCACCCCCAAAAAGCAGGAAGGGAGGAAGCAAGGTTCCTCTGGCAGCCCAGGCACTCTCCCGTGTGGGTAGGGATTTGTATTCCCATATGCAGGCAGGAAAGCCCCCACAGATTCCTGTTGCGTGTGCCAATGGAAGGGTTTGACCATGCAGAAGCTGCCTACGCATTTAGTGCAGCTCAGGCACTGTATGAAGTCTTGAGGGTCTGGCCACTATTAAAATCACTAATGCTGACACACAAAACAAAATCACACTTTAATAGCAAGTTTTTAAAAGAGTGGTTCTTCCTATTGTTAGTAACATATCAGGGTGAAAATGTTCCTACGGATTTAAAGTAACCAGTAGCATCTTATCTACAAGCAGACTGATCCTCTATATACAAGAACATACTGCTAACCAAACACTCACAGCAGCTTCAAAAAACTGGAAAAAATGAAACCCCCAAACCAAAACAAACCCCTAGTCAACCTCCAGAACTGAATAACTGACAACTATGGGGAACCCCTCCTGATGTATTCAACATTCGCCTTCCCTTTACAAGTGCCCTACAAAGAATAAGTTTCTACCCACATATTCCTATACATTATAGACCATAAGCCAGGAAATTGTAAATCACAACCAAGACAGGGAAGCAATTCACAATAGAAACAAGTCAAAGCAACTTCAGTTTCAAGTGGGAGATTACTTCAGATTCACCTTTTCATTGCATTTGTGCCATGAGGCAAAAGGAATTAAGAGTTATCAGAGTTAACAAAACGCATCAGCATTTTGAAGCTCGATGTTTGGTGAACTGATGTCCAATTCCTACTCTCAGCTTTGCTCGTGGGGTTGTTGGCCCTCTAAGACACAGCAAGACAGGCCTCCTTTGTTCTAGACATCAGATCTTGGATGGTAAAACAAAAGGAATCTTGAACCTCCTGCTTGCTTAGGACAAGGCAAATGGATAGATGGGTCAACATATAGAGTAAAACTTTGTCCAATTATAATAATCTGGAAAACACTATGGAGTTTTGACTTAGTCCATTTTTTAGCTGGAAGGACCATGCTTAATCCTAGCATTGGTTTTGGCCACTGAGTTTCTCTCTCTTCAGAAAATGGACTTTGTGCATTTGTGCATTTCTTAAATTTCTATGCAAATGCAACTTCTGAGAGAAAGGAAAGTACAGGGAGCACAAGTTGACTTAAATCAGGCTATTCAATGTTTTCCTAAAGACAGCAATCACAGTTAAACAAGATTCTCAAAGTCATTTAAAGTCCATGGGACTTATGTACCCAAGTACATCAGACCTCTGAGAGTCTGGATCAAAATACATCACTGAGCTTTTCTCTACCTTCACTGAATGCAAATGAGAATGCTTATTAATGCAAATATCATAAAGCCACACAGCTAGTCACGGTCAGGAAATAAAACTTTCGTTTACAAGATCCATGAGTGCTGTACAGTTCAGTCACACCTGTCTGGAGGATAAATGGAATTATGATCTAGCAGACAGAACTAAGAGCTACAAGCTTTTCATGGAGTTCCAGGATGACCCAGCAATGACAAAACCGGTTTTCTATTCAGGAAACCCAAATTAACATCTCTGCTCTACTCTAGCCTTCTTGCATCATCTTGGGAAAGACACCAAGGGCTTCTGTTCCCCTTAGAAGTGTAATGGGAATAAATACACTATAAACCAAGAGGTTCTCTCATACCACTGCACACAGAACCAGAAAACTACATAAGTTCTTGTCTTTATGGAAAGGAGGTGGGAAAGTTATTTCATATTTAATTCTCAATGTGGACAACATTTCACAGCAAGAATACATTTATGCAAGTTTTTAAGCCAATTTTCGAAGTGGATTAAGTGAAATTTGTGTGCAGGATGACATTATCCTTGTGGGAAGCTAATGTGAAAATGTCACTTTGCTTTGAATTCATGTTCTACCTTACTGTGCAATAGCTTCCCTGTGTAGATGAACCTGAAAAGAGAAATGTCCAATATCTATTAAATTTTTTTGCAACAACCAGTTTAGCCATTATCTACCACTGAAGTGAGAGTTACCTTTGAAAACTTTTATCCTATTTGTATAAACAAAAAGGGGTCAAGTGATAAAAATAATCACTACAAAAGGCAATCAATTGACAGATAGAGGGAAAACACATTTTAGAACAATGTATATTAGAAAGATCATGGAAATGTACACTTCTATCTCATTTTGGACAGTGAAGCATATTCTGTTGTGGTTCCCACAGGACATTTAACTATCATCTAGCAGAAGGGCTAAAATTGCATCTTTGAAGAAAACTACGTAGGAAAAAAAAAAAAAAGGCAGATGTTAAACTGAGATCTGAAATATTCTGGGCCACCAATCTAATAGAGAAAGAAATACAATTTACAAGAAATCATACAGCTGAAGCAGGAACAGTTGAAAAGCAATGATAATTACGTGCTCCCATTACTAGCTAAGAGCTAGGTTGTTAGAAAAAGCATGGTTATTTCCATTTTGGTTCCATCTGAAGTTATTCTACTGTTTTTTCTATTTCTAAAAGGTACTTGTTTTGTTATAATGAGATATTTCTTGTGTTTATAGATCTCTCACTAGAAGCTTAAGAGTTTGGGTTTCTATGAGAAATATATATATAGCCTTGGAGTCTTCAAGAAAACTGTCTTTATATTATATATCATTAGGGATTAATTTGCACACTTAAAACCACTAAGCATCTAAAGATGCAGGCAGAGGAGACTGAAGAGAAGTTTGAGTTTTCTTACGCTGGAATCAGCTGCCTTCCTACCCAATTGTCAAGCATTCTGGCACAGTGATGACTTCAAATTCAAAGCACAACTGAGAGCAGCGTGATGATCTGACAGAGACCAGTGCTAACAGTCTATACTGTGAGTTTCTTAGGTGAATAAAGCAAGTGTCCCAGATACAAACCAGCTTGCAAGACTGAATTTTCAGAACAGGGTTTCATAGAGATTCATCTTGGAGATCTAATCCTCCCTGCTTCAGGGTTTTCTTTAAATCTTTTTTTTTATTTTGTTTCTGTTTTACATTAATTGAAAAGATGAGGACTGGTGTCCTTAGCATACACTTGTTATTTATTGAATTCACAAAATGATGAAAGGGAAGACACCAAAATGTCTAGTCAGTGTATATTTTCTGTTTGCAGCATCTGCTATTTCAATAATACAAAATAACAGTAGAGCCATCAAGGAATGTTTCAGCTCTTTGGAACTCACAACTGCAAGCAGCAAAGGAGGCACTGAGCTTACTTAAGCTTAAAATAGGATGACACATTTCTATGACTAAGAATAGTATGATCAATCATAATAGGAAGCATTAAAATAGAAGGACTCAGTCCTCACAGCCCAGGCCATTGACAACTCCCTGAATGGATAGAGGACTTTTTTTTTCTTTTTTTACCATTATTACACACTCAAAATTCTGGCTACTGCACCAAGGTGTAGTTTCTAGCTTCCATTAGATGTAACTAGTTAGTCTCAGTGTTTATGCCATAGCAGCTCAAAGCGTATCTTTATGCCAGTTCTCATTGCCAGCTCATGTTTATTTTCTTTCCAGCTGCTCTGTGAAAAAGATTAAGATATTTTGTAATGAGAAAGCAGGATTTCAGAATATGAAGCTCCTGTACAGCCTAGCTTCAAAACAACCTCCCACCACACCACATCAGCCAGAAACCCTCAGAGACTCAGTTTGGGAACACTGAGAGGGGAATAAAGCATAGAAGGGAGCTGGGACCACAGAAACTTTTAGAAGTTCATATATATATATATATATGTTTAATATCCCATAAGTAATTAGAAACTTGGTCTTTTCTGGTCCCACTTAAAGTCTGATCCACCCCAGAAATCTGGAGTGACTATCAATTTACCAATAACGCCCCTTCAGCCAGCAGAAAGAAATGCAGAACAAAGCATGTTTTCCAGAGCCACATGAGCTGATATAAAGGGACTGCTTTATACACCTTACACACTCACGTTTCCAAATTCTGCTAGTTGTGACCATAAATCCCCAAACTGAATATTTCTCTTCCACTAACCTCTTCTGGAAGCATTAAGCCCTTGCATTTCCAAGCTGATTCCTATTTTATATTATCATTAATTATGACTTGGCATGGAGCTTATGTTAATTTTGTTGATTGCAAATTTTTGCAGTTACAGATTACCTAACTGTATTTGCATCACAGTGATTACTGGTTGGAAAAGGTCCCTGACTGCTCTCCCACTGCCTGAAGCTGCCCTGTAGACAGATACTCTGTGATTTGTCTCTTAAGATGCTGCTGGGGTATCCAATTGCTCCCTCCCTGCCCATGCACCCCACATCCACTCAAAGACCACTTTTAGTCTGTGTTGTCTTAACCATGGAACTGTGATTCTGTGATTCTATGGCACTTAACTATAAGGGTTCAAAAATATAAATAGGGATAATAAGTGGAAAGGCAGTAAATAAGTAACCAAAATAAAAACACTAAAAAAAAATCTCAGCACGTTTTGTTTATTTTAACTTATCTCCCTTTTCTCCATTAAACACCAACACCATAAAAAACCCTCAGTTTTTCAGTATGCCTATTTAAACAAGCTATTTTGTGTTTTAGTTTCTTCCACGTATTTCTTGCCATCTCCACATTATTTCCTGACAAATTCTAGGAACTTCTTAAATAAAGTCTTTAACTGCTCATATGTGCCCCTTATTAATATTGCCTCCAGCAAACCTATGCTTCTTTCAAAGGTCTTAAGAAAACTGTGGGGAAACTGTTTAGAGTAAATTAGAGTCATTTTCTCATTAAAATCCTGGGCTGAAGGGAAAAGTTATTTTAAGAATCAAGAACAGAAACAGGCAGCAAGAGAATTATAGAATATAACACCATACCTATTCTTTAAATCTCACTTTGATCTAGGTATTCTGTTTACACTCTTACGGACAGGTAGACTATTTGTTATGCACACAGCTAATGAGATAAGAAAGACTAATAAAGAAAACAAAAATGCACTCTCTGAAAAAACTGGGTTTTAGAATAGGCAGTGTAGGTGAATCAGAATCTTTCCACAGCAGGTCAGTTCACGTGCTTCTGTAAATGCTTCTGCTTAGGAAGGAAGAGCAGCTTTCTCCATCTCTAACAGCAGTTCATACCCAAGGCAGCAGAATCAAAGGTTTTAAGTGATCATTAAAAAATGAGTAAATACATTTCTTTTTACTGGGCTCCAGTAGTACAAACTGAATTAAGGTTTCAATCAAATCAAAACACTTCAATATATTTTCAGACGTTCAACAGTTTTTCACTATTCAAGATACAAAACATGCATAGGAGAGATACATACGTGCATATATACACATGGCCATATCTACCTGTAGGCAAACTAAAACACTTAGAAAGAGGTTAGAGGAATGATCCAAGTTCATATCATACAGCTAACTGGAACTGACCTGATCAATGATAGTCCTGTACACCCACCTCATTCAGCTCAGTGTTACCACACATAAGGCAATCAAGTTTCTGAAGCCAGAAAAAGCTGTTCTTAAGTAACAGCCACCACAGAAATTGCTTCTTCACAGTTCAAAGCACTGAATTTATCAAATGAGAGGTCTCTTCTAAGTCTTCCTCCTTACAGCCACAGCTTTAAAACACTCAGGTGTTTTAAATATTAGATAAGTGAAGACAGATGAAATAAGTACCTCAGCTGTATTTAAAGACCTCTTCAGTTGTTGTTATACCAATGTATTAAAGGTATATGGTTTTGATGTTTTGATTGACTCTTGGGTTTGAAATTGATGCTTATTAACTTCAAAGAGCCCTCTGCTGAAGTGTAAAAAAAGAGTAATTCCCGACAGATTGTCTATTCCAGAAATTACTGTAGTGGTTAGAAATGTGGGCTGCATGCATGAGGCAAGGTTTTGGGGGGTTCTTTCATTGCTCTCAGATGTAGCTTCTTGCTTTGTGTGGTCAAAACTTGGCAGCAACTGTATCAGGGTTGTAATATTTATGTTCCGTCTACCCAACACACAGATAACCAAACCTGGCCTAAGGAGGACATCATTGGAAGAGAGGTCATTTCTACTCTGCTTCTAGCAATGCTTTGGAAGAAAAATCAGTTGCACAGTAGGAACCTGTAGGCTTGATTATGTGTATATTTTCTTGTTCCAGTGTATACGCATAAATATTTAGAAATGCTTCCTGATTGCTCTGTGGTGCTGTAAATTTTAGCTCTGTACGTGTCATAGTCCCAAAACAGCTCAATGAGTTCCTGAAATAGAATCGCAAGTGGAATCAAACAATATTGACCTGCCTATGCCACAGGGTTTTCAGCCCAGTGTTCACTAACACAATATTGGCATAATCAATGATAAGCTTTGAAAAGGATGGCACAGATATACAAGGACTGTAGGAGAGGGGAGAGATGGTCTTCATATCAACAGATGGCTAGAGTTCTTGAAACTGAAGTGAGCCTGATTATCATTAGGTCTTAAGAGAACTGTTTGTGTGGAATCACTTTTAAGACTCTATCCTGAAAATAAGCCTCTCCAAGGCTTGTCATGACTGCATGGGGTGTAACCCTGCAGCCATTTAACCAAAAAGCTGTGGGGCTTGGCATGCGTTGGTCAAGCTCCGCTGGGAGTAAATCACTGGGAGTAAATCCACTGGGAGTAAATTCAGTTATTTCCCCCTACCTGAACAGTCCGGGCAGTCTCCATTTTTCAGGGGAAACCTAAAGGGTCCTGAGCAATTCCCTCTCAAGTTCATTTCTCCTACTTTTCTAGGTTAGGTGGATCCTAAATAGAATTTCATAGCTTTGACATATATACGTTATTTGAGAGGTGAAGATAAAAAGGTAATGCTAGCACATTCTATAAGGCATCTTGTGATGGCTGAGTAAAAATGACATTTTCTATTGTCGTGTGTGACATTGCTAAGTAACCCAGAAATTCTCCAGTGCAGGCATGTGATAGTTCACCATAGTTCCTGCTGTCAATGAATTCAAATGGATTAAATTCCAGCTACAAGAAGCCTGTATTAGAAGTAAACAGAAAATGTATTATTTACACTTCTCACTCAGTCCCTGGCTGTCAGCATCTGCAATGCTTTCTACCCCAAGGAGCTCTGCAATCTGAAGGCAAACAAGGAAGGCAATAACGTTGTGTATCACCTTCAGAGAACTTCATAGGGACAGTTTCCTCACAGCTTCCTTCTTAAGTGGAAGTTTTAAACTAGAAGTCATTACAGCAAAGCTGGCCATGCATGCTCGAAAGAGCTCACAGCTTGAATTAAAGTTCATTCTGTTGATACATCAACTGTGACTTTATCTATTGACTGTGAGCAGGGGCAAGTGGCAGCTATTATATCCTGGTAAGAGTCAAGGGGAGAAAGGAGGGCATGAGTGGTTTTTCAGAGGCCAGGCTATGAAGCGAATATGAGTAGCATTCAAGAGCCACATTACGTATACAGAGAACAGGCTTCACTAAGAAGCATATCTTTCTTGTTCCCTTTAAAAATAGCTGGGGCTTCAGGGTCTGTCCCTCAGCAAACAGGCAGAGGAAAGAAATCATCCACCAATGCAGTTCTTGGAGGAGAGGAGAAGTAGTTGGGGTTAAGGCTTGCTGGGGGTGTTTCTCATGATTGCTTTTGCTGAACTGCAATGACCCTGCCTCTGCATATCGTCTGCTCTCATTGCAGGAAGTTATTGCATTTTCCTCTCGAGATTGTTTCAGTCTCTTCTTTTAGCTGAAGCTTTTTTATCAGGCTATCCAGACAGACACAGAACACATATTGTAATCTTAGGCATGCATCTTTTTTGTAAGGATGTAAAAAAATGTATTATGCAATAGTGTGCCTGATATATCTGTCTGAGAATATCACAGCACAGCGTTCCATCTTTATGGTAGATGGAAAGAGTTGTAGTTTTTATGGAGTGATACATGAGCAAATTGTAGCACTTCCTCCTCCATCCATTTTGGCTGTATTCATCATTCCTGCTTCTCATTCCTTGCTTTTCCCTGGTGCATCATTGCTGGGAAAATGTCATTAGTGAGGATATTGTTCAATGTAAGTCATAAAAAAAAAAAAGAGAGAGACGACTGCAGCCTATACAAATCAGCCTCAGGGAAGTCTTTGGGGGAAAACCGATATCACTGAGTAGTTTAGAGAGCTAATGTTGTCATTTAAAGTAAGATTTAAAACTAAAGATAAAATATGAAAAAGAATGAGGGAGAGTTGATGGAGGCAGCTTGGGAAATCTTAAATGGGGAGAAGGCAAATAAATTGTATTTACCTGGCTGTCAGTGTAGCTAAGCATGAATAACATTGCTTTCCCCTTTTACCTTCCCTCCAAGGTTAAGCAGACCTAAAATAATTTTAAAGTATAGATATTACTATGCTTGCACAGAAATAAACCTCACACAAGGCATTATGAAAATCTTTCTGAAATGTTAAACAAGTAAATCTTTTTAAACTCCCATGTAGAGGGGAATGCGATGTAAAAACCAAAATGATGCCTATGTCACTACTCTCTGAAACTGGCTGTTTCCAATGGGGTTTTTTGAGAGATCTGGGTGACTGGTAAAAGACGTTTGTTGGGTTGTTTGCAGGAATACTGAAAGTTGCTATGCTGCTGGAAAGAGTCCAGACAGGATTGTCTCAATAGAATTGCATAAAAAATAAAGTTACAAACTCATTTTTAAAATACACTTGTATCTGGTACCTTGGAAGCCGTGGGATATTACAGCCAGAGGCTGCCTAGGGGCACATATCATAAAAATTGACACAGCACCTCTTACATGTCTTCCCTTAAGGACTTGTTCTTGTTGAACTCATCTATAAGGTCTCCAAACATCCTCTTTCATACCACACTCTGGGCTGACCAGCTATCTGCTGCTGGAGGGAAAGAAAAGCCGAGGCAGGGAACAAACCTCAGAAATTTGACAACTATGTTATCATAAAACAACTCTCTGTATGCATTCACTTGCTGATCTAGATTGGTATCTACATATGTCTCTGCACACATACACAAAGTGTATATACTATTTGCCTTCCATTTTATAAATCTTGATTGCCTTGATAGGCAATAGTGGGACTATTCACAATATGTAAAGAAAAGCAGAGTATGATTCTTCACAGGAGCAATTTTTTGCAAAGGTCTCTGGTGAATGGAGCACCGCCAAATGCATGTAAAACATAAAATGAAAAGATGCTCACATACAGGATAAAGCACAGGACACTCACATACAGGATAAAGCACAGGACACTTTTATTAAAAGTATTAATTGCACAAATAATAATTTTAGGCCAAACCACCAGCTGTCCAGAGACAAATTTCACTCACTTGGTTTCTGTAAAGCCTCAAGATATTTTATCACTGCCAACATCAGCTGGGAAAAACTTGTCTTCTGTATGTTACACAAAAAAATCTCCAAGAGATTGTCTTAAAGGTAAAAAACTTGTTCCACTTACATTTTGTTTCTTGAAAGCTTTTAACATCAGTGCCAAATCTATAACTACAACCACGCATTCCTCAGACAAGTTTAGAGGATTAAAACAGCAAACTTCTTCAAAGAGATCAAGTTAATGAGCAAGCAACCCAGCAAATTTACCTCTAACAATAGGAAGATCCTCCTTGTGTGACTCACTAATCCAATTTCTTTCAATTTAAACTGAAAGTTAAATGTTCTTTTATGCTAAGAGTGAATATCCACCTCTCTTAGGCAAAGGAACTGTAATGATTTGGGAGTGGATTACTGCAGGGACAAGTTTTCAGTTTATTATCACAGCATCAGCCCCCAGAGCTCCAGCCAGGGAACAGAAGCATGAGAAATACTGCACACTACTAGGTAGGGCCTTTTGCTCTTTTATGCGCTTAATCTTGTTCATAGGATGTGTGATCAACATAGCAGAAGGTGTGAGGGCTTGTGTTTTCAGGTATCTCCAGACAAGTTAATAACCTGCATAAAGCACTACTGCTCTGCACCTCACACGGGCTCCTGCAAAGCAGGTCCCGATAGGCCATTGCCAGGATGAGTGTTGAGGTTTTCCAACACAACACCTAAACTGCTTTTTCCACCACTTCTCTTTGGTCTCTCATCACCCTGTGGCTAAAGGAGGTAATTTTGTATATTTACCATTGCACATGGTTATATTTGGAAGGATTTTTACCAAGGTTTAAGCTGTTAAGAAGGCAAAACCTGCTTTACACAGCAGACAAAGCCAAATAAGGGAAGAGATCTGAGTAAGCTTGAGTGGGTTTAATAACCATTTTAATGTGAATTTATAACGGACAGACTGCTACAGGAGTGGTTCTTTATTTTGGTGTTCCAGCTGTTTAATTCCCAATTAAATTCCTTCAGGACAAGACATTTTCAGAGCTCTGAAGCACTGAATAGTTTGTGTAGAGTCAGAAATCTCAGTGCTGTTTTTTTCAATGCCGATAGTGGCACAGATTAAAAACCACTAAATTAGACTCTCAAAAAATTAATTTCCTAGTTGTTACCTCTCAGATACTTCAATTCATGTGTTAGATAATCAGCATAAGAACACAAAAGTAAGTCTGTGTTTTTAAATGTATTTTCTTCAGGTGATGTTTTCCCCTATGCCCCCCTGCTCCGGCAGTGAAGTGTCCATGACTTTTGTGAAAGGTTCGGCTTTGACATTGCTTGAGGCAACAAGAAACTGACTCTTATTTCCTACTTTGTGCTTTCTAATATCAATAAAAATTAAAGATAAAATTTGCTATAAACTACCTTCCAATGAAGCTCAAGGGCTCTGTTTAAGTCATGTCCATATACCGGGCCAACTTTGTGATAAAAACAATGTCTTTGAAACATGTTCGTCTTTCTAACATTGCACGCTGACTATGTCCTGTTCCAGTACAAAATATTGAGGAAACCCTCATGCTGATGGGGAGAGGGGGCATCTCCTAATAACCAAGGAGCAGCTACAGGGAATTGGTGCTCCAGGATCTAACAAATAAGGTAAAGTTCGTTTGCAGAAGAGAAATCCTGGGTACCACTTGCATCCTGAGAAATTCACCAAACATCTCCAGCCCTCCCAGCTCCCATCCCACACCTCAGCCATCCCCAAAACCTTCCCCTGGCCCTGCCTTGTGTCCATCCCCAGTGGCCTAAAGTTCTGTCTAGACAAAAACGTATATTAGTGTAAAACAGTCACATTGGTGGTTCAAGATTTTAGATCGCAATGAGACAACAACAAATGCATGAATATAAGTAGACTCTGGATGTACTTTTACGAACAAAACATTGATTTTCATTATCCCTGGGATGCAGAAGCTGATTGTGATCTGAGCCTGTTTTGTATTCATATGGCTCTCTGTAGGACCAGTAATGAATGCACTCATTGTACCCTGGCATCAAAAATTGGTTTTGCTTTGGTTTTGTTATTTTACATTTAGTCTCAGCTGACAAATGAATTGAGATTGGCAGGAATCCTGATTTGCATGTTTAGAATAAGGTAGAGGGCTGTCTGAAGTGTGATGACTGAGAGAACATGCGTGTAATAAGAGATTATGCAAAAAGCAACGTTTTGCATTTTCCCATCATCTTTACCCAGAGAACTTGGAGCAAATTATAACTTCAAATTCGTAAGACCTAATTTAGGTACACCCTTACTGAATTACAAAGTAATTATATGGCAGCCAGACCCAGTAATATAGTTCTCTGTACTAAGTAAAATTACATAGTTGATATACACAACACATGCACATGGAATCTTATCTGTATTTAGGTACAATATTTATAATAAAGCATTCCTACAGGCTGCATATGTTAATTCTGCAATGTCTGTAACATGGCATTTGCATTGGGAATGTGCTTTCCAGCACGTATAAATGTAGGTTTCTGACTACAAATGATTTTTCAATATACTGCAAGTCAGTGAGATAACTAGTCCGTTAACAAAAATAGCCAGCAATAGAACTCTTTGGTTTCACCTTTATTATTTTCATGAAAAAATAATACTAACATACATAAATATTATCAGGCAGGGGGTATAGCAGAGCAGCTGTTGAGGCAGACTCCTCACTCCTTCGTGCCTGCTATGAGAGCACCAGTGGTCAAAACTTTCTAAACTGTGTTGGCCTCATTCTTGAATCTTTTGCAAGGGTAGAACTGTATGGAAGTCAACAGTTCTACTCTTGATATATAAAATTTCCTGGGAATCAGTCGGTCTTAAGACAGGTAGGCAAGCAAAACAAAAGCAGAAGATTACATTTAGTCATCTCAACTTCTCTCATACTTGTTGAAAAAATATATATATATCATTCAGCTGTTCTAAATGCATGAAATATTCAGGTGCAGATAACAACCTTAAGTAAGAAAAAACTATTCAACTGATTTGCATTTTCTATGCTAACAAAATTTGATGTTATGAGTTTCAGAAATATCCATAACTGATGAAGAGTTTCTGGATTTAACATTTTAAAAGATCTGGGCTAAGACATATGGACGAAGTAAGGATATTTCTACAGCCAACGAGGGCTCATATAAGACTAATTTATAGACGGCGTAAATTCTGCCATCTCCTTCAGGCATCATTTAACTATGTTTTCTTTTAGCAAATTGCCTGAACATCTCTGAGCAAACAAAGATTTATATCAGACATTAAGAATGTGAATTAGATACAATTCAGAGAAACCACAGAAGATAGCAGTGAGGCATAATATATATATCAACTTCAAATACCTACAGGAAAGACTATGTCATAAAGAACATGGAAAAATCATAGAAAAATAGGTCTGCAAAGATGAAAAAAATCTTGCTTTACCAGAGTAGCAAGTACCATGTTTACAGTTGATACATTTGTATTTTGTATTTTACATTTTATAAAGTATAAATATAAATTTATCAACCTTGATTTGGGTTTTATGTAATTATGTAACATACATATTTTAAAGGCAAAATGTACAAGCAAATAGCAATATTTGTATGGTGACAGATATTAATCTGCATGTATTTTCTAAAAACTCATGTCCCAGGCAATCTTCACTAAACTTCTGTTCAGAAAGTTTACATAATGTCTAACTTTCATCATCCTGTAATATAAGGTTTTTACTTCTTATATGGTCTGCAGAAGCTATGGGGTATGAATTATTCTACTCCTCATTGTCTCATACATAAAGTTCTTAAAACAGGCAATGGGAATGTCAAGGGCTGGGGGCAGAACAACCTGAAATGGAGATCTGGGATCTCTTTGTGCTGACATGACTGACCCAGATCTACTACACCGTGCACTGGTCTTTCCTCCTAGGTCACGTCCTTCATTCAGGCTATTTCATCTCTCCTGGACTCTCCAGCAGACGTGTATTTTTGTGAAACATTGTTCTCAAAACCGAATGCAGCATTATACCTTTGCAGGATTACTTCAATTCAGAGGTCTGAAGGAGGTGTTCAGCCTTTTCCACAGCCAGACAACATTATTCACTCCAGTCCAGCTTATGATTAATATCCAAGAACCCTTTCTGAAGAATTAATACTCACGCTGTGTGTAAAGCTTTGCATTGCTCCCTACTGAACTGAATCCTGCTTTTTGCTGAGCACGTCCAATTTTACACAGCCTGTTTCAGTCCCAGGATACTCCTTGCTCTCCTATTTGCCATCCTTCCCAGCTCCTGCCTGAGTCTGAATCAGAATAAAGCTAGGCTCACGTACTTTTTTAAAAGCCATTTTGGTCTTTGTACTTCTAGAAAGTGACTTCCCAGCAGAGCTATATTACAGCTGTCATTCATCTGCTTTCAGTGGGAGGAGGGAGTAGAAGCGAGCACTGTTTTGTTAATGTCTACTAAAAGTGGTGGTGATGATGAAATTTGACCAGACTGGTGAAACATACAGACAAAGAGAATAAATCAGGAATGGCATGAGCTGCATTAGATCAGCTTGCAGATAGTTTTAATTCCTTTGGCTTGAGCTCTCAGTGATCATAATAATTTTAGAGATTTTGTACTGTTCAGCTGCAAAGTGATTTTCATCCAGGACACTAGTTTGGCTTCAACAGCATAATCCACTTAATATGTGTTGGTCAAAAGGGTGTAATTATCGACAACTGGACCACTGGTAAAGTCCCCATTAGCAAGTTCCACACATCGATGGGTGACCGCTCTGGTTGAATGAAAGCTGATAATGGCATTGTGTGTGCTCAGAGGCCAACATATCTAAACAAAGCTCTCTGGCTGTAAGGTTAGGGTAGAGTTCTGCATGTGGAAACAACTGATAACTGCATTGACATAGTGGATACCCTATTTTTAGAAGAACCAGTGAGGTCGTCTTGCCCTAAAGTTATTGCCGTAGATAATGGCTGAGAGAGAACAAGAGCTGTCTTGTGAAAGATGTTGTGCACATGGATTACCACACTATGATGGTTTCTACCATTCTGCCATTGCATCTATTGGTATGATTTTAAATTCTTTAACCTTGCAGTAGTCCACAAAAATACCTGTGTGAAAATAAAAATTGAAAATACCTATAAATACACCACACAAAAGAACCATTCTCTGCTCAGTAGCACCACTGATAGTTTCCAGCTCTTGCCTTTTTTCTTCTTCCTGTAACAGGTCATACAGCGTCACAGTAGAATCTTTGAATTTCAAGTGTGGAAAGGTGATACTTGCATGAAATTTAGATAATTAGTAAGTCCTTTTTTATTTCTATTAGGTTCCCAATGGTACTGGGTTTGGCACAAATGCTATGCTCTGAGGTAGAACAGGGCTTGTGATAGTACCTCCTGTATAGACTGGAGCTTAGATATGTCACAGAAATCACAGCTAACAAAAATGAGCTAATAAAATGGTGGTGATAATTAATTTTTTCTGTATTTTCATGCTGACTGATATCTTTGAGTTGGTTTTGCATGATCTGGTTTCTGAGATGCTTGCTTTGTAGTGATTTTGTTTTGCTAGGACTGTTTTAAGGGAAGTAAAATCAGAAAGAGTATTTAAAAACATAGAGGGAAATTTGAAATTACACAGGATTATAATCCAGCCACAGTTTTAGGAGTCTGATAACTAATAAGTATCTATTTATTAGTTACCATCGTAGTAAAGAAGTGACAACTGACCACAAAAAGGAACACCAAGTGTGCCTGATTTGAAATGCTTTGTTTGCTGGTGCTCAAGATTAAAGCATCAATGAGTGTTGCAGGGTAAATGTCTAGACACTTGCGCAGCTGAGTGGGTGAAAATTCTGTTAAGCTGATAATTTTCTTGTTAATCTTCTTGAAAATTGTTATGATTTTGTTCCAGACAAAACATTATTATGGTTCAGAATATACCTGACACTCACAATGCTGCCTACTTCAAAGTGAATTTATCTGAAAATTTATCAAAGCAGTCAGGTCACAGTTTATTTTTTTATATACTATCTTTAGCTTAAAATAATTATTATCAGTTAGAATGGATTTACCTCTCTTAAGAATGACATAAGCTATATGGTTCATGTGAAAACTACACAGAAATTTACACAGAAAAAAGTAAACAGAATACCCTAGAAACTGCACTTACATCTTCCTTTTTATAAAGATATCAATATTGCATTTATTTGGGCCCTTTTAGACTTTAGGCAGCATGAAACTGCCTTTCACATGTCGACTGTTAAACCAGGAAAACAGTATTTCTGAAATAAAGATCTCTGGAATAGTGTAAAAAGAATAAAACTAAAGAAAATTTGCCCATTCAGGCAGTGCTTTTTTATTATTATTTTTCTGAGCCTGGGGCATAGCTCAGAATATTGCAATAGATTTAAACAGGCTTTTGGTTGGGTCTCTAGGTTCGGCTGCTTTACTTGTACTGGGATAAGGAGCAGACTTTGAGACAGACAGAGAAGGCTTTCCACCCAAACCCCTTTGTTGCCTTCATTTTCCTCCAGTTCCAACCTCAACCTTGGAGGATGCCCTTCAAGCAACATTGCTGGACCACTTCACACTGAGGGGCAAGAACACACTGATTAAAAGCCAGTGGAAATCTCCTTAGTGGAAGATTGTACTATCTTTCTCCAGCATTGCATCTGAATTTAAATCCCCTTCTAGTTTTTAGCTTCTGTTTATTTTCATTAGAGCAAAGATTTTTCATCAAAAGTGAAGCATGTGGCACTTGTGTAAAGTTCTGCACTATCTCTATGTGCACATTGGAGATGATTTGATGAGTATCATATAATTCTGTCCTGCCAATTTATTGTGCTGCTCAGTTAAATGAATTTATCAAAGGTAATTCTGTACAGATAAGAAAGCCCCTTGCAAAGAAAAGAGAATAAGAATTACTCATGTCTCCACATTTTATGGCAGTGTAGTTCTTTACTCTTGATGTATATAAAAAAGGAAACCACAAATGATGTATAAATCGATACATTTTTTTTAAGATTTAAAATTCTGTAATTCTTTCTCAGGGATTTACTTGAATCAATTCTGCTATGTCTCTATCTGGAGATTAAGAGTAAGGTCCCATTTAAAAATACCAAGTGCACACCTTGAGTCCTAAGCAAAGAAGATAATAAACTATTATAACTGAGTAATTGTTAGACAGAAATACACTCACCTAACTCATTTAAAAACATTGAAGCTATGACATATAGTTATATTTAAAAAAGGAAGACACAAGAAATATGCATTTAATGATTATCAAAACCAATGAAAATTCACATCAATGATTCTTCTTGATGTTCCATATTGATCCTATACAATTGCATCATGATGAATACAAATTAGTCAAAAGCCCATCCCATTCTTGAGGAGCATGAATGCAGGAAGGGGATGAATAAATCTCCAGGAAACAAAATAACCAAGGTGCAACTCCAATTAGACACATTAATTACTATGGAGCTTTTTAACCAAAATAAGTTCAAAGCAATATATTGATGACAGTGTAGAAATATTTATTCCAAGATAAATATTACACAAAATCAGGTAAATCTGCTAACTATGCTTGATTTACTCTTTTTGGTTTTGTAGTCATTTGAGATTAAATCTCTGATTCAATTTGCCAAGTAAGAATTTCTTCATACTTCTAATGAAAGTTGTACAACCCACCTCAGCGCTGAGATGCTGAAACAGAAAAGGCATAAAACAAGCTGGATAATAAATAAATACGTAAGTGGCACATGAAAATTGCTAGAATGAGTTTTCATCCAGGCTGAATTAATCCACAGTTGAAGAGTGCTGGGCTTGGTGCCCACGCAGGAGCTCTCTGCCCAGGAGGCAAAGATGCAGATTCAGGGTAGGTTCTAATGAGCCAATGAACCAGACCTTGCACTTACAGCTCAGCCTGCTAGGAAGCAAAGAGATAACCCATCGAAAGGCATCTGACGGCTCCTGTGCTTCTAGTAGCCCAAGAGGAGGAGAATTACAGGCAAGGAAAAAGTTAAAAGCAGTCACCAGTGAGTGATTTCACACCCCGCATTGAGGTATATGCCTATCTATCACAAGCAAGAGGGAAAGGTTCAAGTTTCCCAACATGGAAGGGTACAGTACAAAGTTTCAAGAAGCCTCTTATACCCTTTCTGTCTCTGCTTCATGAATCTTTAGGGTTGTTTATGGGCTGGTTTTCTCAATGTGAGTATGTGATGGGCCAAATGCATCCTTTCCATACAGACAGAAGTTGACAGACATACATTTGGCTCGTTGTACCTTAAAATGGATGGAGAAGATACACTTTGAAATCTTGTTAGCTCAGGAAAAGATAAAATAAAATTACTGCTAATGATATGGATCAATGTAGAGAAAAAAAATAATCTTGAATTCTCTTCCAATCTTCATTTTCCAATCTTCACTCTTCCATTTCTTTCTCCTTGTATTTGTTATGGGCACTCATTAGTTCCAGAAAGAAGCACTTGTACCTGTGCAAATTAGAATGTCACCCTGATACCAAGCCCCTTTGGTTTATCTTGGGAAAACATGGATTTGTGGGCAGGAGTGTGCAATCAAGTCAAGTTGCATCCGCAGATTAAGAGAAAATCACCTGTCTGTGACTGTCATCCTCTCATTTTCAGACAGTCCAGCAACTATTATACCGAGTTCTTATTAAAATAATTTGAGCTAGTCCTGAAAATGGGGCACTCATTTCCATTAAGAGGATCTTGAACAAAACAAAAGAGGGGATGAGACTTTTCTCGTGATACTTCATCTGAGATATGCTGGTGGGGACAGTGCAATATATGATCCTGTAGCACACTTAAAATTGTCATAAATGGTCCCTGAAGTGCAAAAGAGACAGGCTTTACATTTTAGACTGTTTTTTCCCCTCTGTTTCTTCTTAAAATGCTTGTTTTTAGTGGTCATGTTCATTGTTGCCACCATGGCACTGAGCACTAGAATGAACGCTATGATAATATCTCACTGAGCAGCTCCTACCTAAGGCAAGAAACTCTGGAAAAGCGCCCAAAGCAATTAGTGTACAGGTAGTATTGCTACAGTTACCTGTAAAAATGAAGGATTATCTAATTTCTCATCATTTTATTTTGCAAATCTCTACAAAGCCAGAGAATACATTGGCTTGAAATCAAGGATATGCAAAGCTAACTTTCCACAACTCTGTTCAGACTCGGTTAGCTGATATCATTTAATTTCATCTCCATCTGCCTTCTGAACATTTTGGCATGTGTTTCTGAATACCCATCTGTGTCTGTGGGCTGGGTCAAATGATTGTACTCGCAGACGTCATTTGGGATTCTTCTGGTTTGGGGCATTCATGAAAACCAGCGATTCATTGGCACATCACTCCTTAGTCATTCTGGACTCTTCCCACATTGTGCTTGTCAGCTACGATGTCTCCCTTGAACCTTTGTCCCGCTGGTTTGTGCGGTTGTTCGTGCTACTGAGAGTACAAAGCCAATTTTCAAAAACATAGAATGTAGCTTCCGTAGGATATATGTAGCCGAACTAAATATATTGATAACTCCAAATCTGATGCAAAACACAAATCTGATTTCAAGTCGAGAGAGTCCAGAAGCTCCAAGAATTTGTCCGGAGACCTATGCATGCTGCCATGGGAAGTATGTTACTAACACTACAGATCATGGATGCCTGTCAGTGCAGGCTTCCATAGTCCCAAGGAATATTTTAAGGATGCTGTGGAGCCAGACAAGTTTGAAAAGAATCTTCGGGGTTAGGAGAAAATTCGGCTCTGGTGCCTGCTGGAATATATAATTACACTTGTGCAAATAGCAGTGATTGCTGAAACGTTATCCCACAGATTCAAGACAGGGTTTGGGCTGGGACCTCACAACCTGCTAGGGAAGTCTTCTCAAAATCATGGTGACATTAGGGTATTTCTGGAACTTTTTAGGAAGTATCTGAACACAGATTTATTGCCACAGTATTATAGATACTTTCTCCACATTTCTCAGTATCCATTGCGCTTGACCAACTAAAGGGCAAAAGACAAATTGTGCAGCCTTTTCTTCCTACTTTTTTGTCCCTATTCCTTTTTTTCAGTGAAAGTAACTACTGTTCTCTTAACTCAGAGAAGTTCGGGTCCATCAGTAATTCCTAGAAGCTGCTAAGAAAGTGTCAGCTAAAAAGCCAATATTTTGGAATTTCAATGTGTACCAAGGCAAGGAACAAAACCCTTGTGTTCTCACGAGCCCCAATTTATAGTCCGTGATGCTCCATATTCCTGTATTCCTGAATAAATGTTCCTAACTTGCTATGCTGTCATTTCTTCTTTTAAAGAAGCCTGATCACAGAGGGTGCTTTATAAATGCAAACCCAACAGTGCTGCTCAGCAGATTCTGGGCCTAGGAAGAGCTGGTTCCATGCTGAAAGGTAAAGCTGGCTAAAAAAATTAACATGCTGATTTAACTCTAGAGCACAGGAAAGTGAGTATTGCAGAGAAAACTTCTTTTATTCAAGGTCTTTAGTATACATTAATTTGAAAACAAAAAGCTACTGCAAAGTTTTCTGCTGCAAAAGCTTTCAACCTTTTATTCTTTTGCCAATATACCAGTAACTGCGGAGCAGATTTTTCATCCTCAGAATGAGTGCAGTCATCCCAATTTTGGGCAAAATAAAGAAATTTCACATTAGTTTGATGAAATGAAGAGGAATAAAGATGGTGATAAACATTTTTCTTTTCCCACAATAATCAAAGCTTAATAGTTCGTTTTGCCTTGAAAGAAAACACTGTACCCTCTTCATCAAAACCCTATGCAGAGGAATGTCTAAGACCTTTTGCAGCAGCATCTGTTTAGTGCCTTTGCTGTCTCTCTCCCCATGACAAGCGGAACAAGCTAATGCATGATTGCAGCACAGTTTAACCCCAGCACTCTCAGTCCCTCTTAACTCTTCTGTTTCACCCTGATGGTTCAAAATGAAAGTACAGCAGGTTGTTTTGCCATTTGCAGCTCAGACCACACAGCATCCACAAAGCAGTGACCCATGCACAGCAATTCTCACGCCTGGTTTTATCCTGCATTCAAGAACCTAAATTTAGCATTCTTAGCAATGCGTTTGGCTTAAAGCAGACCTCAGCTGCAAGGGTCTTAATACTGGCTACTCTTGCAGCATCCTTTACCTAGTGAACTTGCAAAGCAGTGAAGCAGGGCTGCTCCTAGCTGCTCTGGAGGCTCCCTCAGGCTTGCTCAGCAAGGCTGCCTTCACAATAGCAGTAAATGACCTCCTACTTGCATCCGCACACATGAAAATATATTTTTTCCAACTGTGCATGACAAAGCTTTTTTTTTAGTAGCCACACACAGTGCTGGCTTTGAGAGACTTTGAACTGCAGGCTCCAAAGCAGTTGGACTGCAGTTTTCTCTCTCTCCACCTCCCTCTTTCCCCCCTCATTTTCCCTGACACTTTTTTTCGGAACACTGACTTTCCAGCTCCAGGCAAAACAGCCGTTGCTATTTTTCTCTTGATTTTCAAGGATCACCTCAAGTGAAACTTTGTGGCATTTTAAGAACAAGAGCATTTATCTGTGCTTTTTATATAAACCTCCTCCATTAACCCCTGTATTTCTGTTTGGATTAAAAACTAGGTTGCCCAGAGTGTGATGATCCCTTCTTCTTGATCCCACCTCCTCCCCCAGCAAAGATATGTTGCTTAGTCATGTTTGAATTACACCATGGAATCTTACTACAGAAAGGGCTATCACACTGTCTTTCAGGATGAATACAGTCCCTTTTGAAAACTAAATATTGAGTTAGAATATAACTACAAACATGAATTTATAAATGCCTAGAATGCAATTTAAAATATTTAAACAGTCTGTAATTACTTTACAATGTAAACGTATTTTCCTAAATATTTGTGAAGAATGTGAATCCCTTATTATAACATGAAATCTTTTTCTTGTCGGCCACAGCATCTCAGATGTCTAAAGATGTGGAATTTGACCTAGTAAATTTTAGTGTATTGTTTCTTTTCCTTACCTAATCTTTGCTGATGTTCTAAAGTAGTCCATGGATCCCAACGGAGCCACAAGCTGCCAGTTAAAAACCCTGTAATCAGCTAACCACACTTCACATTTAAGTCTTCTCACAACAATTACTGTACTATTCCCAGGCCAATATAAATTATTACAATCTCAGCATCAGACTTGCCTGTCAAGACACTATTTCAATACAGCCCAAATACTCCAACATGCAAAGAACTTCTATAACCAGCCAGGTTGCTAAGGGGGAAAAACCTACTTGTAGATCAATGTAATATTTTTTTGTTAATCATGCAAAAAAATTATTTTCTTTTACTAGCCTTTGCTAGGAAAACCAGACTTAAATCTCCCCTGATTACCTTTCTGTCAGTCTAAGTTAATGATATTGGCAGTAGGAGAGTGTCACAGAAACTTGTCATGAGTGACTATTTCTCAGCGTATGGCATTCTAAATGCTATAAATATAAGGTGATGTTGTCTGTTAGAGCACTTCCCATGTGTAGATTGAACAGGGACGTTTTTAGTGGTGCTGTCGGTCAGGCTGTGTGAGCAGCACTTACATCTCCCTGCAGCTGGGCTGCCTGAAATGGTGATTGCCAGTTTGATTTAGAGTTTCTCAGGCAGATCTTACACCCGAGCTCTCTGAGCTGAGTTCTTGCAAGCCATGTCCTCCAGGGCATTCTGCCTCAGGGGTTAGTAGCCAGCCAAAATCAAGCAGTAAACTGAAACGAGATTAAAACATTTCTTTTCTAGCCAAGTAGATTAGATTCAGCTAATATATTTCCATAAACACTACAGATGTGATGAGGTCTGTGAAAATACTCAGTCTTCCGCTAGCGCAATGTGAATTAGGACAAATTACAACAGCAATAAACAACAAAATGGATGAGACTTCCTAGCAATATCTTCTGGAAAATATTTTTTTATCTGGGGACTCAATGAAATTATATCCTCAGTACAGATGCTTGTCAGAACAGGTCAAATTCATTTCATGCAGCAAAATTCAGTGGGCAATTTTGGTCCATTCACTTCAGAACACCCTGCACAGTGCCGCAATATGAAGATATCATTTAAACTGATGCAGAAAATTAATTAGATCCACCCTAACAGTTTTGCATCTTTAAATTTGATCAGAGTTCTTTGCAAAACATCTGTGTTCTCTTTCCATCTATTAGGAGATAGAGGAAAAAAACACAAGCATGCTGTCTGATGCCTTCTTGCAGAGGCCTATTTAAACTCACCAATGCAAGCACAGCTTGCTGCAAAACTTGCCAAAGCTCTGGGTTCTTACATCATCCAATTTCTCTGCGCTGACCAGCAGAAAAACATTGTGCTTGAAATTGTCAGTCAAGTACACATTAAAACTCCAGACACCTTGTTGAGTAAATTGCATTGGTTGTGACACAAACTGTCAAACAAGGCTTGTGCTCTTTCCTGACCTCAAGAAGAAGAGATCTGAAAAGACCTGACTGGACAAGGGACAACTGGAACGTCTGCCTTAATTTTGCAGATTTCTCAATGGTTTTGAAGTATATGCTAGAGAGTTCAGCTCTGTGCAGGGCTGCACAGGACTGCTGGTCTTCCTGATTTCAGATTTTTCTTGAACTCTCAAGTAACTAGCTAACAAGAAAAGACAGAGTCCAATGGACAAACTAGCCTTGAGGCATGCTAAAGGCTCATGACATGCTATCTACTGTATGTGCAAAAGAAGATATTGAAAGCCCAGTTATTTTACCTGAAATGCTCTGCCTCAGAGACAAAATATCACAAAAACGAGGGGGGGGGGGGTGTCCTAATTTTTGTGAGTTTAAACTAGTTTATATTTGAGTAGTAGACTTTAAGAAGTCTTCTACATGGAGACACATTAAAAAATAAATACATCTCACTTTTTGAAAAGAAGAAAGTGTAGTGACCTTTGCATTGGAATATGCTGCCCAGGTATGTGGTTGATTCACCTTCCCTGGAGGTGTTTAAGGCACGAGTAGACGAGGTCCTGAGGGACATGGTTTAGTGTTTGATAGGAATGGTTGGACTCGATGATCCGATGGGTCTCTTCCAACTTGGTGATTCTGTGATTCTGTGATTAAGTTTTTAAGTTTCTTCTCCTGGAGAAGACGAAGCCTCTCTGGTATTCTCATTGTGCTATTTATTTTAGTGACGTGAGAGGGCATTGTTTTTCAATGCATTGCCAAACATGCATGGCAGTGACGTTATCTGACATATCTGAGCAGGAAATAATGCTAATAAAGGAGGAAAAGCTGAGTCAAAATGAGTGCAGTAGGGAACACTAGTCTCAAAGGGAGAGAGATCTGCAGACCTCTTACAGGCAGCTTACAGAGCTGATGACTGGTCTCACTTGCTATATTAGCTGATCTCACTGAACTCTTGGCAACTGCTATGCTTTTGTCTGCGTAGATTCACTGACATTTCTAAGCAAGGTTTATTCATCATTGCAAAAAAGGTACATCACCTCAAGTTCTTTGCCATTATTCATTGGCAGTTTTTTCTAACCCTCCTGCTAAAATCTACTCCGTTAAACATTTGAATATTTATCTGGGAGGAGTTCTCTATAAGAAACATGGTTTTATGGGGGGGGGAAAACCAAACAAAAAATTAAACAAAAAAACAAGTTTAGCCAAGAAATATAAGGCAAAATGGAAGAATAATTTCTTTAGCATCATGATGGTCCTTGTCTTTATTCTGCCAGCTTTTCCAGAATGTTGAACCTGCAGAGAAGAGAAGGGATTTGAATCTCTCTGTTAGTTTCCTTTACTCTATAGGCAGACTGATAGCACCCTTCTCCTTTAAGAACACCTTTGAAAACCAAAGCTGTTGCTCACTTAGGATCATATATCATTATTTCAGTTACTCTTTCACATTGTTGTGGGAGTTACGAAATTAAATATTAATATAGACCTTATTTACAGACTGTAGCAATAGCAAAGACCATCTGTAATAATGTTTTGTAATAATATACGGTTATTATAAAGTACATCATAAATAAATCAAAAATTAAATGAAAAATTAATTTATATGCAGTTATCCTTGGAGCTAAATGTCTGTGAAATGTCAATAGCAAACCACACACCTAAGCAGCTTTAATTTCTGCAATGCTAATTACATTCCAGAAGAAAGACTTTCAACAAAGAGTTGCCATTAGCAGCGTGCACAGTGACCACACACGGAGCCTGGGACAAGTAACACCCTAAGGGACTTTGGGAAGAACAGCAGGAGGACAGGAGTTTGGGACCAGGAATGTGCTGGGCTTAGTTCAGCAGAGGCTGGGATGAGGTGAACAGTGCTGGCAGCACAGCTACCACCGGCTTGTGGGTACCAGCCACACTCCTTCACTGCCAGGGCAAGGGAGACTGGGCAAGGGCACAAAGCAGTGTGTACTTATAAACCACAGGCAAAGGCTGTAAGTGAGAGAAGCTCTGGGCAGCATTGCCCCATCCCTCCTCCCTCTCCAACACAACCCCAAATCCAAATCAATCCCCTCTAACAGCAACAACTCCCTCCAGAAATCCTTGTCCATACATCAGTCCGGAGAGGTGTGGAATTAGAGTGAATAGTGTGATTTCAAGGCTGCTCATCTGCTTGCAGCAGGCAAACAGAGGCAGACCTCTGCTTCCACAAAGAACCCTGTTCAGCCCCTGGAATAACTGGGATAACTGCAGCCCCTGCCCTCCAGTCTGTAAAGAATGGCACCGTCAGTACTAGGAGCAACCTCTCTATAATATTGATAATGTGGTATTTGTCAGCTCCCCAGCGTTTGTTTTCATTTTGCTGTTATCCTTCCCTAACTATATGCCATCTATCAACATTTCTCTAACATAAGCTGCCTCAGGGGGGAAATAGGGATGAATAGCAAAAAGAAATTATTCTCAAAATTAAAGAGAAAGGGAAAAAACAAAGTACATTTTAAAATAAAATATTTTAACTTCCCTTTGCAATAATTAGAATTTGTTCTTGCAGTATGGTGTTCCTCTGCAATTACTTTTCAGACCTTCCCTCACAGTGTGGGTGAGAAGCAGAATAAGAAAATGAGATGAGCTTAATTAAAATTGCTTAATTTATCTGATTTGTTTTAAAGAGTAGAATAGCTACTGTGATTTTAAAAAATAAATATATAGCGGGCAGCTTTCCTATTCTATTAGACAGAAATACAGTTCTAGCAATTTTCAGTTTTTATTTTAATATCCTTTATTTTTAGCCTTTCACTTTCTGCATAACAATTTCCCTGATTAGCCATAATAAAAAGGAAAAGCAACATGTGTAACAAAGAATTTGTTCTTAGTAAAGAAGTCCTACTGAGCACTGAGATATTTGGGTACCACGCAAGGCTGGGAAACAAGGGAAAGTTTCACAAATCTTTAATTCTCCCATCTTAAGGATCCCATCCAGTGGGGCTTAACTGAGAAAGGGAATTGTATTTTACAGTTGTATTAACATAGAGCTGTTTTACTTGGGAGTGTCAGTGTAGATCTGGAATTATTCCACTGAAGTCATGAGCATTATCTGAATGTCACAGCTTTCGTGAGATGAGAATGAAGGTGATGATTAATGCCATGACTAAATTAAAATATTTATTATTATAATTAGGTGTTATTAGCAAATCTGAAGAAAAATAAATTATACCAAAAATACTCAGTTGCATTCGTGCTCATCAGAGTTCTTCTCTTTTTTTTTTTTTTTTTTTTGCTTGTATAGGAATTCATCTGGAACCAGAACGAACTACTACCAACAATCACAGTTTTTTTCTGCAGCTCATCTGGGAAATGTCACCTAAATAAAAAGAAGCAAATAATTTAAAATCTTAATGTCACTGGGTCTAACATAATAGTCATAATGTGAATATTACAGTTGTGACAGAACCAGTTGTCCATCAGTGTTCACAGGTTTGATTCTGCAAATCTTTTCTTGGGCAGGTAGCCTCAGACAAAATAGTGAATTGTTTCTGTAAATGACATTACTCATGTGAGCAACAGCTTGTATTTAGTGTTGCGTGTGATATACACCATTGCATAAAAGTGACTTTGATGATACCGTGATTAAATTTCTGTGTGTACGATAATGTATTGATGATTCTTTCTTTTTTTTTAATTATGCTTTATCAGAGAAACTGCATCACAGCAGGAGACAGGCAGGATCAAATTTGCTTAGCCCTTGTATACTTCTATTATGTGATTGCAAGTCACTGACAATATTTGAAGGTCACGCCATTCGTCTACTCATTACTTCTTTTTTTCAGATGGTAGAAAATTTAGGGAGGTGCAGTGCTGCCAGTTGGAGAGTTATTATGAAACAAGCCTTGAGGCAAAATTTAATTCCATTGCTAAGTTAATTACAAATGCTGTAAATTTTATATATATTTCAGTTTGGAAGTTGTATATTTTAAATGCCTGCAGATGTCAACAGCAGTGCAGGCTGCTGATATAAACAACCACCTAAGATATTCTCCATATTTTATTCACAGTGTTTGAAGTCCTGTCCTGTCCACAACGCGCAGCCAATCCAGAGCTGGATGCAAAATGCATTTCTCAAGTTAACTGCAGGTTCCCCAGGCTGCCGGCACAGTCGTAAAAGCTGGATTTTCTGCAGTCAGCAGGTTCAGTGCCCAAAATCCCTGTTTAGGAATATTTAGGCTCTTCTTCCTGAAGAGTCTATTCATCTTCATCCTTCTCTCTCAGCCTTTTGTACAAGAGGACAGTGAAATCATCCTAGGTTACCAGGTGGTGCTTTGGGAGATAAACTCAATGACTTTAAGACTAAGTCAGCAACTATCAGCACAATTATGTCATGTAGCTAAAGGGAGAAATGGGACCTTTCTCCTCCTTTACTCACTCTCAGTGACTTTCTGGAGATGATGTAGAAGTGGACTTCATTCTCCTGAAGGGAATAGGGCTGACCTGCACCAGAGCAGAATTTTGTCATAATATTTTTACAATTACATCAGACTGAATTCAATGAAAACACGATCCTGTACATACCATCTCAATGGGTACCCCAGGGCTGAGAGATATAAGCTATGGCAGAAGTACCATTTATGTATATATTATGCTATAACCATTAAGGGTTTTTTTCTTCTAAACATACATATATATATCTATGTTTCGTATGTAATATTCCACATACAGAAAAGACAGCTATTTCCTCCATTCTTCTCAAGGAAAGATTATTTGATTTCTACTGTTCTCCAGTCTCCCCCAATTAGTTCTGATTTTCTTACCTATTACCACAGAAAAAAAAAAGTAAATGAGGTTTTCAGAAGAAACTTTTCCTTTCTTTTCACCTTTTTAGAAATTGTTTGCATTGTCAGTAGTAGCTTCTTCCTAATTTTATAAAAGCAGAAGTTTCCGCAAGGTCATCCATTCAACAACTCCTTCATTCATTGTTTAACTGAGACATTTGTGTAGAAGTCAGTTCACGCAAAATTGCTTTCTTTTTATACCTTTTGAGACTTCTCTGCAGGAAAGAAATCTGTCTTTCCTTTGTATACATTCTTGAGTTTCTTGCTCACAAAGACAGCTCTTGTTTATGAGAGCATTTGTGGGTGTAACAAAGCATGGCAAGCAGCAGGCTACAACTCTATATCCAAAGTTTTCAGAGTTGTAATGTGACAAGTGTAGTAAGAACTAGAACTGATTGCAGCGAACAGCTTCACCATGCACCAAACACCGAAGTTAGACTGGGTATAAGGCATGTGCTGCATGTGGATCTATACGGAGTCTGAACTCTGGGTCAGACCTGCACTACTGCAGCAAGGGTCAGACCCTTTGTTCACAATAAAAAGAGGACAAAATAATGACCCTTTCTCTTAATAGGTGATAGGCACAGTTAAGATTGTGCAAGGAGATGATGAAACCAATACTTATCTGTGGGATATATAGTACTCTTGGCACCTAATTCAGTAGGTTTTTTAGGACATCCCAGCAGCTGGAAGTCTCTAAAACAGTGATGTAGTTGTATGGAAGTTGGCGAACTCTTCTGAAGCATGCAGACCCACATGGGAGAGGCAGGGAAGTATTTGACTGAAAATATGATGTGATTTAGATAGACGGACCCTGCAGCCTGAGGGATAGCAGGAGCTGATTTCTGGTTAAAATGACAAATGAAAGACATAAAGGGGATAAGAAATGTGGAAGACAACTTACTTATGACCAGTACCAGTTAAGGGTGGTGGGATGCAAGAGAAACAAAGCAGCAGTCATCAAAAGCATTGAGAGGAATTCAAGGTGGTTTCATCACTTTGTCTTTTTAGTGCAGCTAGTCAGAGCCCTGTCTGTCAAAGCTTCGGCCCCTGAGCAAGTGGTCACATTTGGAAAATACTGAAGTTGAATTATCCTGGTCCATGAGGTGCAGCTGCAACATTTAAGCTTTCCAGACAGTAGATACGTATGCTTTTCTAGTTATCTAGTACAAGTGCTCAGCAGCAGCTTAGAAAGTGAAGTAGGTGGTTTTGAACAAAGATGGAGACTTCCCTCTCCCAGTCGTGTCATGATCCCCACACCCACAGCACTTTTCCACACACTTTCCTGATATGACAAATCCAGGGACCCTGGTGTTGTTCATTCATCAGGAGTGAGGCAGGTGACTGAAGCAATAGGTCTCACTTTGTGTGTCACATAAAAACCTCTTATAGCAGGCATGATAAGACTGAGATATAAATTAAAGCCTACCAAAATAAAAACATACTTCTAAAAAATATTTATTTGTGTGAGGATCATGGATGACAATTTGCAATGATGTTTAATTATGAAGTCACCATAGCAACTTTGTGAGTGCTATAGAGTCACCTTGGTGATTCGTACATATACCCCTGTGTTAGAGGAAAGGCTTATTCTCACACCAGAGGAAAGAGTGCTTTTGTGGCTAAAATGCTTGATTAGTGCTTTGGAGAGCTGGCTGCCAGCTTTGATACAGCCATTGTGTGGGACTTTGAGGTAGACACCAATCTGAGCATCCTTTGCAGAATATTCAGAAGATGTAAATCTAACAAACTTGTAGTTTTCCGTGAAGGAAAGAAGCCAGATAGTTAAATACTACCTGATTGTGCATCTCCTGTAACAGGCTCTGGTATAACACCCACAGAATCACAGAATCAC
>WAAB01011235.1:507685-552352 GCA_013389865.1 Piaya cayana
CAGAGGGAGAATAACCTCCCTGGACCTGCTGGACACACCGTTTCTGATACAAGCCAGGATGCCATTGGCCTTCTTGGCCACCTGGGCACACTGCTGGCTCATGTTCAGCCGGCTGTCGACCAACACCCCCAGGTCCCTCTCCTCCTGGCAGCTCTCCAAACAGACCTCACCCGTTGGGCTGAGTGGATTATTTCAGGTACCCAGAAACTTCCCTACTGAATTTGAATTTCCTCTGTTTGAGGAGTGCACTGACCTTCTTAAATCTCCGATGTAAGAGCTAACAACAGTGGCTCTGGAGTACACACATTCTTAAAAGAAAACAAGGTCATAAAACACCGAGGCAATTTGTCTGAGAGATTATGGGACTTTGAAATATAGATTACACAACTGGCTTGTTGAGATGGTGTATATAAGTTTTGTAACTTGTCTTTATGTTCACAAAAGATGATGTTACTTCCCTTTCAACCTCCTTTTCCATTCTCTGATTACATTTTTGAAGAGCCTGATCTTGTAAGTGTGTACAAGATGTGTTCACTGCTTTAGACTGGGGGACCCACTTTGTCCTACTTCAAGATCTTGGACCCGTTTAGTAAGGGCTAGATTTTTACTATTCAGTTCTAGAGGCATGCACAAGTGGAAATAGATGTATTTAATTCAGAATACACCGGTAGGTCAAGAACTGGGCAACAAATGACTTTGAATAACTTGGGGGTTATTATTCTTCAACAGATATTCTGATTAAATATGTGTAGCTTTGAGAAGCTCTGACATTAGCTCTCCATTATTACTTTATTCCTGATATTTCAGTGTGACAGCTAATCAAAGACATCAAGAGATGGTATCGTACTATTTTTCTAGCTTCTGTTTAAGTGATAATTCAGAACCTGTTAAATTCCATCTTCACTGATGTAAAATTTGGCCAAACCTTGAGTAATTAGATTACCTGTAGGATTCCACTTTGGTTCATAGCATTTACTTTGGACTCTTCTATTATATTTGTCTGCATGTAAATGAAAACTATGTAATTTCATTAGGAAGTGACTTTTCTCTTATTCTAACAGAAAAACTAGCATGAGAAAAACACATCTCCCTGGGAGACAGAACCCTACATCCGCTCCTTAACACTGCAACAGCTCCAGCTCATAAGATAACAACTGAAAATACCTTCCCAGGACTGCAGAAGTATGAAGGCTTGGGCAAGTTTGATTCCTGGTGAATGTGTGGGCCCTGTTCAAGTGTTTAATCTGAGCAAGATGCTTAATTTGCTTCCCAGGTATCCATTTGTGAAATAAGGGCCACTCTTATGCCTTTTCCATGAACTGTGCTGCTGTAAATTCTTGAGAAGTGGAGCTGTCTTACCACTAACATAGATAATACTTTGCTCACTAGTCTCTTGGGTACATTCAGATTTACTGTGGAGGTTATTCTGCTGCCCCACTCTCCAGAGCAACAGCTAGCACAACACACACCTTATTTCTGTTTTGCCAACCCCATTCTTGGTCTCATCCATTTAGACTTGCATCCACTCAATTGTAAGCAATATGTATAATGACATTATTCTCATTCTAAAATAAAGATAGACTGATAACCATCATCAGTTTGGCCAAATCTTTCTTACAAAATGAACCCTTTCTTACAAAATTAACTTCTTTCAGCTGACAAATCAAATATTTGGGTTTGGTTGTGAAGATTGCCTTTTCTTTGCTTTTCCCCTTCTCCTCATGGAAATGCATAACAAGCAGTTGACAAAGCACATCTTTATTTTGTCCAGTGAACATCTATAAAGCTGTAGACTCTGGGGTTGTCCTGTTCATAACAGCAATGCAGTACATGAGGCCGCATGCAAAAGCAGATCTGTTACCCCGAACTTCCAGAGCTCAGGCTGAAAATAGACATGTCTGTCTGCATCTGTCTGTGTGGTCACTGGCTGCACAATCCTCGTCTGCGTAATCAGAGGACGCTTTTTGCCTACTGCTGTCTTGGCTGTGCGTGGGTGTTGTGAGATATTTTTCTACGTTCACTCTGGGGCTTTCATTTCAGTCTTTGATTACTTTCCCTCATTCTTTCTGGCCAAATAACAAAGAAATGACGGTGACAAATCATCGCCCTTAGTTTCAAACCTTTTTACCCTTCGTTAGGTTCACTTTCCAAAAGCAATTAAATCAAAGGAAAATAAAAGTATGTATTAAACAATTAAAAGCCTTTTTTATTATTGTGGGAGATTTTGAAAAGGAAATAATTTATTGCTTTTTAAAGGAAGCTTCTTTCTCTCTCATGTAACTACATATCTGGGAAGTCATTTGTCCCAACCTGGCTACTTTCTGCCATCCTAAGAAGATCTGAAACCTCAGGAGCACAATTTGAGTGCTTATAAACACTGTGTTGTAAGGATGACCTCCCTTGGCCAAAGTAAAATATTAAAATCAACACTGGTGCAAGCAAAGTGATATCTGTATTGAAATGAAAAAATATATCAGAATTGCAACAAAAGCCCAAGTGTTGCCACCAAAGACTGTTGCAATGAAGGCTGTGATCATAGCTGGCTGTTCAGTTCCTGACACATTTTCCTGTGATGGGCCCCTGAGGGCATCTATTATCCATAATATTCTTTCTTATGGTTTTCTGAGAACTACTACATGTGTGAGGAGAAAAACAAGGCCCCGGAGAAAAACTAATTCCCTAAATTATGTGAAATGCTAGAAGCTAGGGAGAAAAAAATTCACTGTCATTAAAGTTTTATTGCACACCAAGGTGAGCAAAATAATCCTTTAAGATGCTATTTGTTATATTTGGCCTCCTTCTCTCTACTCCCCACCATTAATAAATACAGTAGCACTGCAGTAATGAAACTGGAGTCCCAAATTAAGACCATCTTCTTCCTAATCCTGAGAACAGCACAATATTAAACCTTCAGGGAAAATGAATTCTGAAAGAGAAACTATTCATTATAAACTTTAGGGATGAAAAAAAAATGGACAAAACAGAAAAGGAAAGGAGCAATACACTGTGTGGCCTTATGCATTGCCAAGAGATAAAATGCTGCAGCCATACAGTATTCTGGAGTGAGATTGCTCACAATTCATCTCAGCACCTAACCAGTAGCCATGAAAGATTGACAGTGATCTCGCTGGTCATAGCCTGCATAGCAGCATGAGGAGTGATCTCGGCTCCTGGGTCAGCTAGTGGGTACCAGTGGGTCTTCTCAGTGCTGCTCAGACTTAGCACCCCTGGCATAACGAGTCTGTAGTATATATGCTGTACATCCCTGGGAGCACATTTTGGTTTGACATCCACGTGCTCTTTGTGTCTGTCTAGGAGCACTACAATGACCTGGTCTGCTGAGCCTGCTTTGTGCAAAACTCATTGACAGACCAGTAGGCACCATAAGAGGAGCTTCCAACAATTCACACTGGCAACTTCATTTAAGAACATAAAATCCTGCTGCTTCTGATGCTTTGGCTAATTGCATCTAGTAGACCTTCCCTTGTTGGAGACTCATCACTCAGTCCAGCTTCTTCTTACATCTTCAATACCAGGGAAATTGCCACTCTGTTCCTAGAGAAGGTCGTGTGAGAAATTTCTGCCTTTGACTTAGGCGAACAGTGCAGGACCTGGAACAGCCATAACCATGGCTGCTCAACTGTTATACTCCCAATAATAAGAGAAGATTTTGAGGCTAGGATCCTGGCAGGTCCTGCAGTGTGAGTAACTGAGTTATAAATACCAGTAGGTCCAAAAATTTCATATGCAGTGAGCCTGAGGATGAGTGGTACGAAGCAAGGTGGTGAGTCAACCTTGGTAGACAAACCTCCTGTGGGCTCACAGTCTTAAGCACTCATGCTGAAATATTTTAGCTTCTTCCATGTCTTCTGGTACAAAATAAACATTTATCAGCTCACACTGACATGGGAGTGCTTGTGGAGACTCTGAAGCTCCTTCTCAGATTGAACTCCGATTTTTGCACGGTTCAAGTGCTAAAATGTCATTGACCCATGAAAACATTCATACTGGTCACACACACTTCTTAACACCCTAACGCCACCAAAAACCGCCAGCTAAATCTGTCTTTTGCTTATTGAGGATATAAGCTGAATACTACTGAAGTTGTTAATGACAGGATGTGCACATCCCAGTATTACTCTTGGAGAGGAGAGGAGGCACTTGTGAGTTTCACTATGAACAGAATATGTTGGTGTTGATGGTGTTGAATCTGAGAAAATGAAAAATATCTATTCATGCAGTTACTGCGATGTTTTTGTGTCCTTTATATCAAATATATCAAAACTAATCAGAATTAAAGGTGACCATTCAAAAAGATATGTAAGAACAAATAAATATTCACAAGAAAATGCCTTGTGCCTTTCAGCTGAAAGCTTGCAAAATGAAATATGCTCTTATATGCAAAAAGTAATCTGCAAGACGAAGGTGACCTACAGGAGGTGTTAAAGGAATTAGTATTTGTGCATTTGGTGGGGTGTTACCCTTCTATGGGCGCTATTAGGGTGAGTTATGCCCTTCTTTTGTCACAGAGGGATGAAACCTCTGACAGCACTGCAGATTGAACTAAATTACCGTCTACTTATGGCAACAACACTTAATGTAGTACACATCCTAGTCAAAATCACTTAAATACTGACAAATACATGAAGAAACAGTGTACATGATTGTATTGTATAGAAAATAGAAGTGTCTGAGCTAAGTGCACTGGGTTTGATATAGAGAAAGACAGACTATTAAGAAAATCCACATGGCAAAATAAGTTTTATATCCTTTAGATCTCAAAGAAGTTTATGTATCTTTATCTAGAGCAAAAATATATTATGCCATTATATCCTGCAGGTAGTACTAATGAATTAAACTTAATTTGTAAATGTTTGGAAGAAACACCTGTACTGATGTGTTTATTGTACATGAATTTTCAAATCTGTGTTAATGATAATAACTAGTCATTCAGTGTTCAGTGAGGGGCAACCAAAATGCCATCAACTTCCCATAGTTCTGCATCTTGTATATTGACTTCATAATAGCTTTCTCAAGAATGCAACTTAAAAAGAAATGTGTTTGCATAGGATAAGTGCTGCAGTTGACAAATGTATTTACTGGTTTGTTTTTTATTTTTCAGTAAATTCATTCTAGGAGGGGAAAAAAGCCAAATCTTGAACGATGTTCTGCACCGAGGTTATTTTCGTGCACAAAATTAGAGAGTTGAGATACTTTGAAAACTCTCATTCACCTCTTAGTCACCTCTCCTGAGATGTGTATTGAATAACAATGGAAAAAAAGTCATTGCACTCAGTATTTTTTTAGCCAATGATTTGAGCTTGCAAGATCTGTATAATAACAGCAGAAATATTCACAACTGACTAACTGACGTGGGGCTATTTATGGACCTCTGAAGATTTTTGTATTGTACAAGTTCAGAAGGTAAAAGTCCCATAGTTCCCTGTGTGTGTCTTTGAGAGTTTCTAACTCAGGAGTAGACCCTGGTTTTGCACAATGTTTTTATTTCCATGTTCCTACAAAAGACTTGCTAAAGGGAAAGCTAGGGAGTTAAATGATGATTGCTTTATGACGAGGCCTTACAAATGAATCTCTGTGTGAGCTGGACTGTGCAAGGCTGGGGCTGTGCAGAAGTGTGCACAAATGGGGATATGTCTCTCCAGAAAGAGACCCCATCACAATGTGTTTTACATGTTATGGGAAAGCTTAAGGCAAGCTACTTCCTCTGTGATTTGCCTGTCATCTGAGCCAGAGCAGTGATGGTTTAGCATCTTTTCAGTGTTGTTTTAAAAACAATAATTCAAATGAGCTGCTGTCTGTTGGTCCAGTCCCATGGAAGGTACTACCGGGTAAAGAAATCATGACTCGCAGATTCCTATGAGTGTCCCTGTTCCAGACAATGTCCCCAGTCAACAGTGCTTGAGGGACATTGCTCTTCAGAATTAAACTTCCCCTCCATTTTTCTTCTCAAAGAGCTGCTGCTGAACTGAATCCAAAGCTCTTTGCTGCTGCAAGGTGTGAGCAGCTGAAAACTGTATGCAGGTACTATATATAGAACAAGGCATCTTCCAAGGGACTGGCTGTCAAAGAGGTGCAAGCATCATCCTCTTTCCTTCCACTCTCTATCTGTCTGTGTCTGTAGGCAGAAGAGGGCGTCAGGCTTGTTTCCCGTGCTAAGTATGGCATAGCTTCTCCACATGAATGATAACGGGACATTTCACAGATTACAGACATTTAAAAAATCAAACCCAGAAGATGTTCAGGGTCGGGGCAAGGTACTGCTTGCACTAATGTAGCCCAGAGAGTGTAAAGCTCTTGAGCTTCATAGCTTTCACAGACATACTTCAATATGTTACCAGCAAATGGCTGGACATCTATTATCTACCTTGTTTGCAGCATGAACAACTGCTCCTACTGGATTTTCTCTTGTGGCCACTGAGAATGATCACACCACTGAGGGTAATACTGTCAAAAAAACTCAGAAGGTAAATATCATGTATTTTGTGTTCCACTCCTTGAAACATCTTCGTTAATGTATAGTTTACTGTAAAAATGTGTGAAATCGCAACACCACAGTTAGTTATTTGTCAAAACTTCTGCAATGTAAATGCCCTTTTTTACTTCTTGTGCATTTTGCACAAGGTGGATTTTTTTCCTTTTTATTCCATATACCATTCAGGACCTCTGTGTATGATGTTTGAACTCAGATGGCCTCAAACTGGGTAAATAAATTGCTTGTCTTTCTATTTCCTTTAACTGCAAAGAGGAAGGACTGCATGGTGCCACTAAGCAGAGAGTAAGTTTAGACTTTTGGTTCAGGCACTAAATCCAGACTGGGAGAAGCCAGGATAAATTCCAGTTCAATCTAATACAAGTCATGAGATCATTCTGTGCTCAAACAAACCATTTTAAATGTACTTTTACTTTTGGGCACCTTCCTCAGAAGTTGTGAAAAAGAATGAGAAAGAGAATGACTGTATCAACAATTAGCTGTGGGTGAGCCCTGTACAGAATTTTTTTAGAAGTTTTGCTTTCCTTTGCTAATGTAGGATTCGACATCTGGCCATGTCTTTGCAGCTCCAGATGTTGCAGTCACTGCAATCATTTTTAGATGACCAAATGCAAGAGTATAATTCCCAGGTCCCCCTTGCCACATACAGATTTTAAGAGTAAAATCACTATTAGGACCATCCGTTCTGAATTTTCATAGCACAGATAAAACACCTTTCTTGGTAATTTCAGCTTCGCACAATAAAATCTGATTCATCTAAGGTGTAGTTTTATAAGAATAGTCTCACATGAAGAGGAACTTTCTGTATCCCTAGCTATATTATTCCAACACTTTATTACTTTAAAATATTGTTTTAAACATACAAAAATTGATTCTTCTCCTAGATTAAAGTGCTATTTACCATGAGAATGTCTTTTCCAAATAGTCTGTACACCCATCTAGTCCCTTTTTGTCTCCATCTGGATAACCAAGTAGACTCTGCCCTCATTCTGTTATTAAGCAGTGCATTTCCCAGTATTCCGCATATTCATCTAAGCCCTCTTCAGTACTTTCTCATTTTTTCAGCCACAAACCCAGACCACAAAGCACTCCAAATAGCTCTATGTTTGCATAGCTTGTAAGGAAGGCACCTTTTCGCTTTTCCCACAATATAAAGGGACATGGAGTCTCTGTTCATCCAGCATCATGAGCTAATATTACCCCTACCCTGTTACATTTGAGCACAGCTCCCTATTTGTACTGCTCTCCCACTAACCAGAAGCAAACAGGGGATAGTGTCACGCCTGCCTCTATGTGACAGTGTCACAAATTCATAGGTACACAGGAAAATCGGGTGTAATCGTGTCTTCCTTCTGGATCAGATCTCCTCTGCACGACAAAGAGGAACCACAGCAAGAAGGTTTCTGAGATGATCTTTGTAGAGAGGTTAAGAGTGCAAGCATTTTTTTTTAAGGTAATGATTTTAGTCTGTATTTTAGCCAGATAATTACTTCACCCTCTCAGACCTTTTCATCAGCCTGAATATAAGTATTCCAAGGAAAATAAGGAAAAATTGCAAAACCAGGTTCCATCAAACTGTAATTCCAGTAGAATCTCATCGACTCAGACTAAGAGAGGTTCTCCAACATTTCCTTTTTTATTTGTTAGTAGTTTTTCATTTTTTTTAATCTCATCAGAGGATGAAATCTACTCTTGCAGGATTAAAATTACCCAGAATAATCTGTATATTTTGGTGAGTGCCTGACTACTCTTCCTGCATTCATGACCTGAGTAAAGAGCATCCATGACCTGTATTGCTCATAAAAGCTTAAAAGGTATTTTATTGCTATCTTTATGTCATAAAATTGCCTGTAACCCTGGAACTTGTTACAATGTGTTGTTAAAGACAATTTGCAATCACTAGATTGCTTACAACATGGTCATCTGTTGTAAACACTGGCCTGACTCTTTTAGTTTGATCTGATTGCTCATTATAAGTCACAGAGATTCAGAGAGGTGTTATTTGGACGTTCCTTAAATAGATGCCAAGTAGTTTAGAGTATATTATACTCAATAATATATATTAATATTTTAAAATACTTGGCAAAATTAACTTGCTTTTCCAACTCCATTCTGAGATACAATAACTTCAGGCATCTTATCTGCTATTATTGTTGATGTTGTTGTTATTATTTAGTGGTTGTGGTGGTGTTCTCATTTCATGTTTTATGTTTTATCATCTGTTGCTTCTTCTAACATCATTCACTCTCTGTGTAATGCTCAATATTTATACTTCTAACAAGTACAATTATGTATTCTAGCCTCTCTATGCCTAGACCTGTAGTAAATATTGATTGAGTTTAATTTAATTAAAATAATATGAAATAGCCTCTTGTCCAATGTGTAAATGAGTAAAATATAGACCAGAGGGTGGAGAACAATAGATTTAAATAAACTTTTACAAGAATTTGGAAGCAATTTTCAACACTTTCAAGTCATTTTTTTATAACTAAGGTGTCACCTGTTGTTCCACCTAAAATAGAATTTTTATTTTTCCCTTTTATATTTATGTAAAGCAAGAACTGGAATTGCTACATCATGTAGTTATTTTCTTACAGCCTTTCAGACAGCTGAGCAAGACAGCCTCAAGTATATCTGTCTAATATAAACTGTGGCTCTCTAGCAGTCACTTCAGATTTTCTTTCTCAGACAAAGGAGTAACAGCCACAAATAAGTTTAGTTAAAAGGACCAGGCTCAGAGGAGAGGCAGATTTCTACTTGGAATAAGTTTCTAATAAAAGAGAGATTTTTCTGGTTCTTAAACTTAATGAATGTCTCCTGGTCTTTTATGTTGTAGCTTCTCACAGGCTTATGTCCTCAGCCCTGTGTCCTAAAAATGTCACTGTTTTTTTCACTTCCAGAACCTATACTCACCCCAGTACTTCCCATTCAGCAGCAATTTTGAAGATCATGATGTAATTCAGAAACTAAACAAGAAGGACAAGCACTCCAAGAGATGAGGAATTCCATTTTTTTCCCTTTTTGTTGTGGAAATCCATGAGACCTGACACACATGTGCTATTCTGCTCTAGAACAAAAACATCTTTGTCTCTGCTTCCCCATTACAGTTCTGTTACTCGGCAAAGACAATGCCTTAAATTACTCCATGCTGATTTAATAAAGTGACCTGGCTTATAGCCCAGGAAAGCAGATGGCATTAAAGATTATAGGGTAATGCCTTCAGGGAGGCCCAATAAAAAAAAACTTCAGAAAAGAACTTAAAAGATGAAACAGGGCTGCATCGAGTGTCTGTGATATCTTTCTTAGCTAGCAGGATTGATAAAGTCATGACAGAAAGTGATTACATGTCTCAAACACCAAATATTAAATGCCATTGTAAAATTTCTGGCTCACCGGAAGATTTCATTCCCCCAGGTGTAAAGCCTGAAGTCCCTGAGCTGTTTCGGAGAGCATGTGATGTCCCCATGGAGAAGGTAACATGTCCACCACGGTTTGCTAGTCACAGCAGGACAACAGAGGCGCACTTCTGACCTTGCTGTGGGAGATACTCAATTAAGCTGCTCAAGGGGAAACATAATGAGCATTTTACCTTGTAGGATCTTTGGGTTTGCAGGTTCTTTTCCCATCTGCACCAGAACCAAGGTGATTCCACTGTTTCATGGCTTAGTTCATTTGATTAGTAGCCTAGACTTATGATCATATTGATATTGCAAGTAGAGGTCTAAATGCCTTCTGCTCTCAGGCACACATTAACCCGATGGCACTATCTACCTTTGCACTAATTTAAGAGGTTCAATGCATAGAGGAAGAGCACCAGGTTGCTCACTGACACCAGAGGTGAATTGTATCATGCCCTCCAAGGGGCTGAAGGACCGGTAGCTACTCAAACTGGGTCAGAACTTCAGTCCTATGTTTCATACAGAAGACAGAAAACACAATCACTGAGCTGCTGTGACCTCTTAAGTGATTACAATCATAATCCATTGTGTACTTGTATGTAACAGATCCATTTCTGTAAGCAGTTGAGTCTAATTGGGCCACAGCTGGTGTTGGCTAAGTACATGGAAAGCGGGGGGGTGAGGGGAGTCGGTTTATTGACTCAACATCTCTCTTAAAGTGAGGTATCACTGTTAGATGATATCTTCCTTATTTCTTCTAGTTCATGAACATTTACACAGGGCTGCTGGCCCTCAGAATAGGAATTACAGCATGGGACTCATCTACAGCTCTGTGGTAGTCTGGGAAAAACATGTTTTCCCACCATATGGATTGGCTCTTCCACATTAGCTCTGTGGCACTTTCGCACAAATCCTTGTACAGAGCCCTCCCCAGCTTTAAATCACGGGTCTGTAGCTTCCTCCTAGTCCTTTCCAAATGACTAACCCTCTTTCAGGCTATGCTTGTGCAACTGGATACAAAACAGATCCCTTGCTGACGTCTGAAGATGATTGGATGGAATGCCTGTATTTTGTGATTAGCACCTAAACCATCCTCCTGTCTTCGTCATCTCCTGCCTCCAGATCTGGACAGGGAAGGCTCCACACAGACATACAATATCATCTGCAACCTCTTTCTATGAGTTTGCCTGAAGAAAACACAGAAAGGCAGAGCCTAAAGTGTTTAGAGCAGCTTGTTCAAGGCCTGTGGTAAACTGCTGATGACTTCAATGATCTTTCAATTATTTTTTTCTTATTTTATGCTCTCTGCTTGGTGCAGTGTGAAGTGGGAGGTTAACTGAGAAAGTTATTATCCCATCCAAGTGCTCAAAATCAGCTCCCAAGTAAAGGTAAGGAGTCTGAACAAGAAGCAAGTCAGGCTGCAATTTTTACCTGCCTTTCCTTAATCTTCTTTTCTTCTTTGCTTTGTAATGTGACTATTTTCTCCTATCAAAGAGGCTGATCTTTATCCTTGGGTCTTTCCTTCTCTACAGCTCATACACCTACCACTCTCAACTGTTCACAACTGCAGTCACCAGTCCCCAGTAGGAGCTGAGGCTTGCACATGACTGCACAGAAAACACCTATAAGCACATGTGCCCAGCAGCCCTCCAGTCATCTCCTTTCATGAGGAAATTCTCAGTTGAACTCAAAGAAACAATGCAGTGCTGCAGCAAACAAACTGCTTTATGTCTGCTGTCTCACAGGGTGGGCATGAGGGCATGAGGAGCCAGGAGAAATGCTAAGTTATGCAGAAAGAATAGCCAGTACAGAGCATGGTTCTATATCCCACAGTACTCTCTGGTGAATTCCAGTTTTCATGATACCACTCCTTGAATTTGGTGTCATTTCATATTTGTGATATTATTTTGCCATTATTAGCCTGCAGTTCAATCAATCTGAGCATCTTCATCACTCTGCTGCACACAGAACCTAGATTAGGACTTAGAGATCACAGTCAAGATCTCAGTGATACCTACACATATGGCTCCCCTCTGCAGCAATTTGTTTAACAGTGATTCCTCGCCTTTTGTGGCTGATCTCCTGATAAAAGCTCTGCAGGTGGTAATTCCAGACTTTCTGTAGCAGCAAGTCTTTTGCTATGCTGATTTTCAGCTGTGGACCTGGTGAGCAGTGCCTGCAGCAATGGTGACAACAAACGCGGCATGTCTGTGTAGCTCAGAAACGACCCTACAGCGGATCTCAGTAAGCCAAAGGTGTGTCCTCTAACTGCCTGGAAAGGTAGGCAATTGCCATAGCTTTATGTGATGATTCATTTGTCAGATGCTAAAAATTAATCTGCTGAGATAGTAAAATCCTATAGCAAAGCTTTTACATTGGTCATTGCTTGCTTACACACGGATGCCATCAGGCAGGAATGCTCATGTAGATGCCTGACAGATGCCACTAACAGTAGCTCACAGAATATCAGGTTAAAATCCAGATATTTCTTCTTGTTCCCTAGTAAGGCTGAATGGTGAATACAAAAGCAGCCAATTCACAAAATCCCTCTAAACTGTTCTTTCCCTTTTCCTCTGTTCCCAGATCTTCTATGTGTTTTCTGTGAAAATCCTTACCAAATATGATTAATTACTCTCCTGTGAAGACATTTCCTTTCAAAATCACTACAGAGTGATTCTCACTTCACTTCAGTGTGTCTTCACCTCTTTGCCTTGTTCTTCACAGTGAGTTAATGCTTCGCTGAATAACTGTTGACCCACTTCCCCTTAGAAGTCAGCTCTTGCATCCCCACCAAGCCTCCAGAGTGTCTATGAGCTGGTAGAAAAATCTCTCATTAACTGGGCCTGCAGTTTCTTTGTCCTCTACCTTCTCCACAGCAGTGTCTCATCTCATTTTGTAAATGGAAGGCATGCACAAAATACCAGACCTCTTCACCTCATTAGGTGAAGAGCTGCACAAAACCACCTCTCACTTAGGCCAGACCTGGGACCGCACTTCTCTGTTCTTTTTCAAACGCAGTCATTTTAATCCTCAGTCTCTCTGACTTCTGCAGCTCAAAAGCACTTTAGGGAAGGTGCTGGAAATGCAAAGAGGCAAAAACAAGGACACCTGTAACAACCTTCATCCGAAGGATGTTTGTGAGGACCAGGACTGATTCAGAGCACCCAGCATCCTGTGAGCATCAGCAGCACACACATGGGTATGTGACACTTTTTTGTGTCCTTTGAAATCTCAGATGAATCATCGGATGAGATACAAAAGGTCATGTATCCATTTTCAAGGTAGGGAGGCTGGGATGCAAGGAAATCATTCTTCCTTTTATGTCCTGATCGAGCAGTGCTGAGAGAAGAGACCAACTCCTCCACTGGGCACTCACAATCATCCAGCTTTGTGGAAAGTACAGCTATGTTGTTAAAGAAATAACACACACACACACACCAGGATCAGATTAGGAACTGTTTGAAGTGGTACAAAGATAGAATGAGGAGTATGCCCAAGTCTGACCCAGGAGAGGCAGGGGAAAGGCCAGCCAAACTGAGGACCCAGGAGAATCCCCCAAATGAACTGGGGCTGGGCTTGGTGAAAAACTAGCCCAAAAGTCAGCTGTGTGAGAGCCTCAGAATGAACTGTCATCATCTAGGGAGCTCTATTTTAGCTAAGAGAGCAAGGAAAATAATCTGAACTATTCATAGTTTCAGCTGGCATCTCCTACAGCTACCGTTTAAAAGAAATAATTTTTTCCCCCTTGTGAAAGTCTGTTATAGTATTAAGATGCTGTGGAAAATGAAGACAATTTTGAATCTATGGCAGGCATAAATGCTCTAATTTCAGGCATTAGGAATGTCATTGCAAGTATTTTGTCTGCTGTTAAGAACGTGTTTTACATCACTGCATAAACACTGAGGAAATAAACACAGTTCAAAGTCTTACGCCAAGAGTAGTTCAATTATTAAAACATGGCAGTGCTCTTATGCCATAAACACTCATTTTGATGTGTCTAAAGGAGACATCTTACTGGCATGATGTGTGTTCAAACACCTGAAATAAATCTTATTTGGAGCATGTCATAGTAGCAGTGCTTTGTAATACAACAGAGCTCTGTGAGTGAGTGTGAGTGTATGTGTGTATGCACGTGTGTGCATTCTCATTTCCTTAAATGGTATCGGTTTTTGTAAGGACAAAATTTATTTGTTAACACTTATGAATATTTATTAGCAAATTTTCCATTAATATTTCACAAAGGAAGAGTTACTCATATTCTTATTAATTAAGAAAAGGAATAACGTTGCCCTCTGAAAGTTTTTTGATTTTCTGATACAGGGAAAAGTCAGTGCAGTGGGTTTTATACTGCCCTTGTGTACAAAACCAGTGGGTGGGAAAACTGAGTCCCATTGGGCCAAACAATTACTTAAATGATGTCATATCACATCCAATACAAGTGAGTCAGATAATAGGCCAAACACAGATCTCACCAAAGGCAACAGGAGCAAGGAGAAAGTAGTGAGACTCATATTAATATTGTGCTTAGTGGGTGTAACGAGGGAGGTGGGAGAAGAGAATTGACTCCTACTGTGTCTTTCACCTTAATTTATACCTTCTTGGTATTTTCTTTTTTATGTGCTTCAGGAGGTCATTTTATAGAATATTATAGAATATTCTTACTTCTCTCCTGTAATTAAATCACACAGTGGCTGCAGAAGCTGGTCTCTCTTCCACCAATGAAAATTAGTAGCTTTTACAAAATTTAATGACTTTACATTGCTTAAAAATGTGCAAGAGGTGAAAATTGATCTCGATATTTTGAAGAAAATTCAAGCAATTATGCACTCAACATAAAGTCAAAGTGTGGGAATTACATTGTTTGTCATTTTGTTGTAGCCTAGGCCAGGTTCCCTCTAAGGATCAGCACACAGCCTCACAGTTGCAGAAAGCCAAGCGTTGGAGGGCACAACAGGCTGGGTGCTGGAGTAAAGCAAGCCCTTCCTTCAGTGACAGTGCTGGTTTTAGCCAGTTTAACCTGATCAAGAAGCTCCCTGGGCTACGCACTTCTAATAACTTATGAATAGTATAAATGGAAGCAGTAATAAGAGCTCTCTAGGTCCTCTTAGTCTTTCCTTATGGATTTGAAAATATTAGTGAAGAAGTTTCTTTCTGTTTTTTGTTATAGCTCCAGTGCATACTGGAGTCCTCAGAGCCCTCTTGAATACTTTAGACAGTTCAATAAAAAGGGGTAACACACCATGCTATTTTAATTAAGCTTGATGTGCACTGACCTCGAAATTGAGTCAGGATGTCTATTTACTGACCATGTTGTAGCCAAATACAACAATGGATTTTCTTTAGTTAGATTGGAAACGCCAATGAGCAAATCCACACAATTTCAGTTGGTCACTGGAGAGAATGGGCCCTTCAGGGAGCAATAAATATGCTTATTTTAAATGGGAAAAAAATTCTAAGTTGGAAAAAATATCTCTCTTTGACCAGCATGGGGAGGGAAAACTTTGGTATCTGACATCGTATGCAGAGAATGTCAATTTAAAAAAAATCTTTTTTTAGTGTCTTCCATTTGGACACTCAAATCATTCCACTAGCGTTGAATTTCTCAGTGGCACTGTGACACTCACAAAAGTCTTATCTCCAGCTCTCTACTGGAAGATCGAGGTACACAGTATGTGAATAATTTCTCAAGATCAAATGGAAGGACTGTCATGTTGCAGAATATTGAAGGGCTTTCAATTTTTCTCTTTAACACACTGTCACACCTCAGATTTCATGACCAAATTTTCCTGTCTGCTATTGTAAATGCAGGTTAAGGCTACTGATAGCTATGAGAGTCATCAATTTAAATCTTGGGCAAATGAGATCACAGTCAGCCTTTAATCTCCTGGCTCTTTTACATAATACAGGGTACATTTCTGCAGTCTGCTATCTCTCTCTTCATCTTAGCTGGGATATTATAAAACACAGCAAATGCTATTCTCTTTTCAAATGGACATGAGTTGTTTTGACTGAGCGATTTTGTCTTTACTGCTGTGGTGCCACGCTGTTTTCAGGAAAAATAAAAGTAGAAAGTAATGATTCTTCCTTGTTTCAATCACATTCCACAATAAAAGTGATCAGGAAAAGGAGTTCATAAACACCTTTTTCTACTCCCAGTTAAGCTCTTCTTGCAGAAGTTGTTGCACTGCTGTGGACCTGCTCTTGATACACAGCAGACTGAGCAGGAAGGAAACCAAATATAAAAGCTATTTATTCAAAATTTACTCATAGAGTCTTTCTCATATTCCTCTTCAGGTTTCACCTTTGTTGTAAGTACACTTCAGTAGCATTATAACTTTACCGTGTACATGTAAGTGCTTCAGTTCAGGAAACAGAGCAATCTGGCTTTGCTATAAATCAGATAGAAGGTTTTGGTAATTGCAAAAATTTCTCTTGTGCAGTCAGCTTTTTTAAGAAGAAAAATGTCTTTTATTTCTTTGTGCTAATTGTTCCTCTTTGTCGGCCACACTTCGAACCAATCCACAAGATGTTCAACTGGCTGTTAGTCTCCCCAAAAATTGGGGTTTCCCACCTTGGAGGGCCTCACTATTCAGTAGATCTGTGTGATGAGTATTGCATCCACATACGAAGAAGACGGGGGCTAAAAGGGAATAAACGAATCATGTCTTCTCATCATGAAACACATGAAGGAGAACGAACTCATGATGGACTAAAGTGGAACTGATGTTGTCAACTCAGTAGGAATTGATCCTGGCATGGAATAAGAGGCATAAGCCTCTGTCCTGAGCTGTTAGACTCAGAGCCTAATATACAAAAGAGAGGATGATACATCCAGGACCACAGAATCAAGGAGTAAAATTTTGCTTGAAATGTGGCACTGCCCGCAGGAGGAAAAATTGAACTCATTAATCTTCTGAAGGACAATTTAGACCCAAATCAGCATGTACTGCAGACTCAGCCTTCCTGAGAAGATGAGCATGGAAAGAAAATTAATCAATCTTCATGTCCACACCCAGTCCAAGGCACATACTCAAAAATCACTGAGAACACCAATACATTGGGAATTCAGTTGTTGAGGATATTATAAGTAACACTGCCTCACAGTGGTGTAAATTCAGTATGAGGTTCCATCTCCATTGCTAGCATCAGGGATCAGAGACATTGATTTGACAGCATGTTATTTTTTTTTGCCACTCTACTGATCTGTAATTTCTTTTTTTATTCACTATTTCTCACAACCCCTCTGATATCTTTCAAGAAAAAAAAAATTGCCCTTGTCTCCAGATGGCTTGGCTTACTTTCTCCATAAGGGTTCCATTCCCATTCAAAGTTTCAGCTGCCAAATCTCTATAGTTTTTTAAAAATTGGTATAAGAATGTTCCAATTTTTATGAAGAATGGTCAATGAGACAGATAAGTAGGTTATATGGGAAATCTTTTTTTTCATGAATAAAGGTCAAGCTAAGTAATTAGTTTTATACAAAACAAAACTTCTCCCAGGAGGTTTTCTAAGTAAAATTTTAAAAATTGTTTTGAAATGGCTATTCTTTTCATTTAGAAAATTAGCTCCGCAGTGGTCTGAGACTGGCTGTGTTCATCAAGAAGCTGTTTCTGTTCTCTTTCCACAGAGACCTCCCTGTAGCTTCCCACTGCCCACACTTTGCCGCATACACATCTCTCAGCTGCTTACTCTTTGACCATACCTTATGACCCTTTTTTATGGTAATAACACTAAGGGTCTAAATAAAGAAACAAAATTAATAGGAAGGTGAAACCTTGTTGTTAATTAGTGCATCCATCTATAGCTGAGAACCCTAGGCTTTGCTGCAAGGTTACTAACACGTAGACAGTTCTATTACACCTATAAAACTTTCCCTCTCTGTATCTATTCAGCATCTCAATGAGAGATTCTAGCTTTGAGGATCATCAATAAATGCTAGCAAGGAAGAAACAGGAAGAAAAGCTATAACACCACACCAACAATGCCTTAAAACCAAATACAGTCTAATTCCACTAGGTTTGAATCAGATTTCATTTTTCCCCTTGAAGAAGTGATTTCTGCTCCCTTGACTCCCCAGTGCATGTTTCATGCAGCTGCGTGTTTACAGTTGCTGAGACCATGCTGCATTTATGCCAGAACCAGGACAATTGCGTAATCTATCAAATTGAATGTAAACTGTCTCTCAGTGACAGCTGCCCGGTAGTAATGAGACTTCCCTCAGAAGGCAGGAGAATAATCCAACCTTTATTATCAGTGGCAGTAAGGAAAAGCATGGCTCAGCTCTGCAAGTCTGGGTCACCAAACTAAGAGGAAGAATTTCAAGCGTTTACCAAAAAAAATATTTCCCTGCTAATGAAAGTGCAGAGACCGCTATAGCCTTAGCATTTCTTAGGAAATGGGTAGATAATTTAACTACTGCCAACAAATGGTTGTGGTACCCAGTTTCACAAATCTTGACCCAAATTTGCACAGACACACAGTATTTGGCATACAGACACACTCAAGTTTCAGCAGCTTAGCAAATCACTGCACGTGGGCTCAGTCACGGGAGTCATTTATGTGCAAGCTATTAACCTACAGCTGCAGCAATCTGATCTAAGTTTATCCATCTTTTATTGCTGAACTAAGTCCAACTGCCTCCCATTTGCCACAGGCTCTGAGCATGCAGATAACTCTGGGGTCAGCCAGCAGGAGGTAATCCATTAGACAGCTTTACGCTGCCTGGGTATGCAAGCCTGTAGATGTCTGTCTTACTGTGTCTCCACTGCAGCTGGGGTGATGAACAATACTCTTACACAGCTATCTCAGGATGCTTTCCTAGCACAGGTTGCTCTCAGTGCAGTTCGGCAGTGCAGGTAATTGCTTTCAGGTTTAGGTGCATTTGTGCAATGAAATCTGTAATTGTTAGAGACATAAGGCTCTTATCTTGCAGAAGCATCTTAATTAAGAAGTTTGCACTCAAATCAATTGTTTGAGCATTTCTTTTTGCGTTGTGTTCCCTTGCCACTGTCAAGGATGAAATTCCATTTGACTACTATGCACTCGTGTGTTGCCCCTGTCCCTGCAACAGAAACTTGAGTCAGAAATACTGTGTCCTCCAGGCAGTGCCTTTCTGAGTGAGCATCCCTAGGTGTGGAGTCCAGCACTGGCCTGAAGCTGTTCACTGAGTTACTCAGACTTTAAAGAGTTAGGCATCATTTTCAGTACCATAACCATGATCAGGGCTTCACACTGCTCAGCCCCAGTCATTTGCACCTGGAAAAACTGTTCAGAGGAACATTCAGCACAGCCAGATAAAGCAGGAGGATAGGAAGAAAAGAACAGCCAACAGTAACTGAAAGAGGTTAAATGACTTGCCCAAGATCAAGCAGCAGATCAACAGCAAAGCTCAAAACAGACCTCACATTTTCTGTTAATTCACAGCACAAGTACTCAATTCTTTGATTTCCTCATGTACCTTAGATTTCCTCATGTGTGCATGAGACAGACACTAACCTTTAGCAAAATAAGCATGCAGGTGGTTAATTAAAGTGCTGATGTCTTTCACCTTATATTTTAACATTTCTGTACTCTATCATCTTTATTATGGTGAGGTTAATATAAAAGATTAAGTAAAGGTTCTGAAGAAAAAATACTATGCTTGAGCAAGATCAGAAGTTAAATTTAAAAGACTGTCTGCTTACTCAACTTTTCATCTGACCTTCAATGTTTCTTAAGATCTTCAAAAACACAATCTTCATTTTATGTCGGTATTAAAGACAGACAAAATGTTCCTTGAATCCAGCTAAATGCAGGTATTAAATTGCAAGGTACAGGTAAACCTGCTTGCCAGACCTGCCTTGCTATTCATAAAAATGTAAGATCAGTTATAATATAATTCAAAATTTGAAATTAAATCACTACAACTGTGAGATCACCCTAATTAAGAACACTGTCTTCAGTGTTTTTACTTGAAGATTACCAGTATTCAAAAAGTAACCTTTTTAACTTAAGTGCATCATAAAAATGTCAATGTATGAAGTTCTTAGTGAAAATGAGGAATACGCACACCCACATGCAGCATTGTATACACCAATATCTGAGGTTTTCTTGGAGGACCCTTGATTCTTAGGTCAGCTGCCTGGGTCATCAGATTCCTACTGCCTTCAACAGCCTGATCTCCCGCCAGTACTTATTGGCAATGAAATTTCAGAATTTTAGTTTTCTATTTTTAAAATGTATTTGGAAATAATAGACTATATATTATTATATGTATGTGTGTATATATATGAGTTGCATTTTACATACATATTTGTGTGTATGCATGCATGTATAAAGGCTTACTTTCCTAAATTAATTCAGGCACAATCAGTGCTAGCCGCCTAACAAACCCTTCTGTGGTGGCTTTTTAATCTTATCTGAGTCAGAATGTGTTTGCTTGTGCATAGCACTAGATTAATGAGTATGCGTGACATCTCAACCAGAAATCTTTCTCATCTAAGAACCTGGAGCATGAACAAAGGACCCTACATCTCCGTGTATCTACCTGACAGGCTTGCTCTTTGTCGAGGTCAACATCCTGGTTTGCAGTCTCTTCTTCTCATAATTTTACCCTCAAAGCTTTTACCACTAGCAATTTCTTGAAAAGTGATTTGAAAAGTGATTCTGTTAAATGAGAATTTGTCAGTAAAGAGGGCCTATTTTCAGCATTTTCATTTTGGCATTAATGTAATGCTAGTTTTAGTCAACTGAAATACCGCAGCCCCTTGTTTCTCTACTGCAGAGCACTTCAGTTGTTAGCTATTAGTGTTGCAGTATATGCTGTGATCGACTGGATTAATCCACCAGGGAAACGAAATCCCAGAGCCTAATGCAAACAGGCTAAGTGCTTGTATTACTTGTAGGGAGTAAGGAATCACCTGTCACTGAATCTGAAGTCTCAACATTCAGCACGAATGACACTTCCACCCCCATATCTGCAACTTCTCTCATCTGAAGGCAAGATGTGGTTTTCTTGATTGAAATTGCAATGTTGTTGTTTTCATATGCACATGCAGACAGAAATAAGCAACACATTGTGAAATTAAATTTGTTGCAACTGCTGTGGCCATCTCTTGAGATCAATTTACCTGTCCTCACTCTGCTGGGATCAGCTTTCCCACTCACCATATTCTGCAGATGCATCTCCCTTCCACCTCTCAACTCTTCCGCACAGTACAGGCTCTCAACATCCTCTCAACACTCTTCTTCCCTTGAGCCTCCATGCACTGTGAATATCACATAATATCATTTCTCCCCCCACCCCACTTCTGGAGCAGAAGACCTGTTTTAATACATACTTGGTTTTCCTATCTTCTCTGGACCTGTTTTCAAAAGCTTCCTTTATGAGAATTAGCCTCATACCCCAATGTATGCATTCCCCAGAGGAAAGCCTAGCAGGATTCATCAGAACCCAGAAAACTGCTGACAACAGAGGCTCAGTGTGTGGTATAATAAACAGATGGTTCCTTTCCAGCCTGAAGTAAGAAGACAATATCAGGATGCATTACTCCCATGTTTGAAAACCTGCTGACTTCTCCATGGCAAAGACCAGGAGGGCAAACACTGCACTGCTCTTGCCCATTCTCCCTGAGCACAAACAAATCAGGGCTTTTACAGGGGGAGAAGATATGGATAGTAAGGACAAACAGGTATTTTCTTAGGTTCACAGCACTCCTGCAAGCTTTTAGCTACTTTTATCTTGATATTACTTGCAACCAGTATTCAATATCTTTTTGCCATATTTCTTCTGCAGATATGTGATGTGATCTTGGAAGTCATTATAGGCCATACCCAAGCAAATGTAGGTGTTTTGCTGCTTAAATGTCAGGCACCCTAGGAGTAATAGGCACATAAGATCTCTACATGACGTATAGGGAACGTACAGGTCAAAAACAAGCAGCCAACATAAGCCTAGGGCTCTCTACAGGGAAATTCAGGGAACAGGGACTAATCTGAGATAATTTTCTTCCTTTTACATGGCTGGTATGGATGAATGACTAAAATACAATCTCTGGAGACTGAGAAAGTGACAATAATCCTGCTTCATACAATACCCAGTGGCTAAGAGCAACACCAAAGGAGTGATGTAGTACACTCGATCCCTCCTCCCCTGGCAGGAATTCCTCCTCCCTTCAGATTAATATAAAATTTAGGACTTCTTTTCTCAGGGAATTGCCCTAGCCACCAGGCAGAGCACTGCCATGAATCTTAAACCCATCACACTGTAGCTTCCCAGCATGGGTGGAAAATAGACTTTCCTCCTCCTCTGCTTGTTCTCGCATGGACCCTCTCCAGAGTAAACTGTAGCCTGCAAACTGGGGGCTAGATTTAATCCCTTTGGGCAAAGGTAGGTCTGACCCTGCCTCATTCCCTTGTCTCTGTATGATGGATGGGGTGCTACCACCATCACCTCCTCCTTCCAACAACCATATTTCAAAAGAAGCTGACAAGACGTACATTGAGCATCCCTGAGAAGCCCAGACCTTCCTCCCTTTGGAGTCCAGGACAGAGACATGCCCCATCACTTGATCTCAAGTGGAGATATGTACAAGCTACATAGTTCTGTTAAACCTGGGCCAGTACGCAGGCATGAGTATAAGCATATAGGAAATTTTACAGTAAGAAGTAACTAATATATAGCACCTGTAATATTCTGGTGCCTCAGTGTAAAAAGCCAAAAGATTTTGGTTGCCTAAGATGCATCTAGTTCAGATGTCTCTGTCCTCTGCTATTCTGTGCCATGTGTCTCACCTACCTACATGGAAAGCTCTCTAGAGCATTTGCCCTTAGTCTATGCAGGTCTAATGATTAATGTTCTCAGGCAGCAGTCTGTTGTAGGCAGTCTGAAAATGAAGACACTAAAAACAAAGTTTCTGTCCACTCTTAAATTTGCTCTGTCAGCACTTACAGATACGAAAACTTTGAAAGCTGTTATCAACTCAATTTTTGGATCATTGGGCATTTTCAAAACAAAACAATTACTTCACTTGAAAAGTGGTTTGGAGATGCCTACCTTTTAAATTATTTCACTTGCCTTGGCCCAGTACTAGGCTGCATGAAATTATAGGACAGAGGTGAAATTCTGTGCAAAAAAAAACAGCTTTGAAAAGTATTTCAAACAGTTTTACGTAGTTTATTACCAGTTTCTCACACAATGGACAAATTAGTACATTCACCAAGAACTGCATTTCACAAGTGGAAGACATAGCTCTCCATATTTTAATCTTTTCATCTTAAATAGATCTGTTCAAGCTAAGATGTCATTCCACGTCACATAAAAAACTCCCAGTCTGTAAATCATGAGCTCTCTGGGAACCAAAAATTAATTTAGAACAAATATATCCACAAGTAGGAAATTCACAATTGCTAAAAAGTAATGTTTTCCCCAGTAGGCATACATTAGACCACACAAGGGAGAGTTCAAAGAAATTGCATTTAATTATGTCTTGCATTGAAATAATCCAATTTATCTTGAAGAAGGTGACTTGTTTACAGTTTGTACATCATCTTCAATATTCCTCCCATGCTCGGCTTAATCTAAGGAAAGCGTCATCTGTTTGAACAGCACGGTACAGATTTTGTTCATAGCTTCTTGACAAACTCTCTGGGCAAAAAGAGGTAAATCAGCATTCACATTTTACTCTTGTGTATTGTTATTAAGAGAGAGGTAACATGTGGATGAACAGAAAAAGAAAATGGGGAGAACATATAAAGATTAATACTGGGAACCAGCACCTTACCTAAAGGAGATAAGACTATGAGTCCAAGTAAAAATTAAAGTATAGAGAATCTCCTGGGCAAAGCCATTTCTGGCTATAATATGCACAAGTATAATCATCAGACAACTTGACACTTTCACAGTCCTTNTTGCCGTATTTCTTCTGCAGATATGTGATGTGATCTTGGAAGTCATTATAGGCCATACCCAGTGAACAAATGTAGGTGTTTTGCTGCTTAAATGTCAGGCACCCTAGGAGTAATAGGCACATAAGATCTCTACATGACGTATAGGGAATGTACAGGTCAAAAACAAGCAGCCAACATAAGCCTAGGGCTCTCTACAGGGAAATTCAGGGAACAGGGACTAATCTGAGATAATTTTCTTCCTTTTACATGGCTGGTATGGATGAATGACTAAAATACAATCTCTGGAGACTGAGAAAGTGACAATAATCCTGCTTCATACAATACCCAGTGGCTAAGAGCAACACCAAAGGAGTGATGTAGTACACTCGATCCCTCCTCCCCTGGCAGGAATTCCTCCTCCCTTCAGATTAATATAAAATTTAGGACTTCTTTTCTCAGGGAATTGCCCTAGCCACCAGGCAGAGCACTGCCATGAATCTTAAACCCATCACACTGTAGCTTCCCAGCATGGGTGGAAAATAGACTTTCCTCCTCCTCTGCTTGTTCTCGCATGGACCCTCTCCAGAGTAAACTGTAGCCTGCAAACTGGGGGCTAGATTTAATCCCTTTGGGCAAAGGTAGGTCTGACCCTGCCTCATTCCCTTGTCTCTGTATGATGGATGGGGTGCTACCACCATCACCTCCTCCTTCCAACAACCATATTTCAAAAGAAGCTGACAAAATGTAAATTGAGCATCCCTGAGAAGTCCAGACCCTCCTCCCTTTGGAGTCCAGGACAGAGACATGCCCCATCACTTGATCTCAAGTGGAGATATGTACAAGCTACATAGTTCTGTTAAACCTGGGCCAGTACGCAGGCATGAGTATAAGCATATAGGAAATTTTACAGTAAGAAGTAACTAATATATAGCACCTGTAATATTCTGGTGCCTCAGTGTAAAAAGCCAAAAGATTTTGATTGCCTAAGATGCATCTAGTTCAGATGTCTCTGTTCTCTGCTATTCTGTGCCATGTGTCTCACCTACCTACATGGAAAGCTCTCTAGAACATTTGCCCTTAGTCTATGCTGGTCTAATGATTCATGTTCTCAGGCAGCAGTCTGTTGTAGACAGTCTGAAAATGAAGACACTAAAAACAAAGTTTCTGTCCACTCTTAAATTTGCTCTGTCAGCACTTACAGATACGAAAACTTTGAAAGCTGTTATCAACTCAATTTTTGGATCATTGGGCATTTTCTATATGAAACAATTACTTTTTCACTTGAAAAGTGGTTTGGAGATGCCTACCTTTTAAATTATTTCACTTGCCTTGACCCAGTACTAGGCTGCATTAAACTATTGTACAGAGGTGGAATTCTGTGCAAAAAAACGCAGCTTTGAAACCTATTTAAAACAGTTTTACATAGTTTATTACCAGTTTCTCACACAATGGACAAATTAGTACATTCACCAAGAACTGCATTTCACAAGTGGAAGACATAGCTCTCCATATTTTAATCTTTTCATCTTAAATAGATCTGTTCAAGCTAAGATGTCATTCCACGTCACATAAAAAACTCCCAGTCTGTAAATCATGAGCTCTCTGGGAACCAAAAATTAATTTAGAACAAATATATCCACAAGTAGGAAATTCACAATTGCTAAAAAGTAATGTTTTCCCCAGTAGGTATACATTAGACCACAAAAGGGAGAGTTCAAAGAAATTGCATTTAATTATGTCTTGCATTGAAATAATCCACTTTAACTTGAAGAAGGTGACCTGTTTACAGTTTGTACATCATCTTCAATATTCCTCCCATGCTCGGCTTAATCTAAGGAAAGCGTCATCTGTTTGAACAGCACGGTACAGATTTTGTTCATAGCTTCTTGACAAACTCTCTGGGCAAAAAGAGGTAAATCAGCATTCACATTTTACTCTTGTGTATTGTTATTAAGAGAGAGGTAACATGTGGATGAACAGAAAAAGAAAATGGGGAGAACATATAAAGATTAATACTGGGAACCAGCACCTTACCTAAAGGAGATAAGACTATGAGTCCAAGTAAAAATTAAAGTATAGAGAATCTCCTGGGCAAAGCCATTTCTGGCTATAATATGCACAAGTATAATCATCAGACAACTTGACACTTTCACAGTCCTTGTCCTACTGATTTACTGAATGTTTTTATTCTCAGTGGATTATTAAGAAAATATCTCTCTCTGTGCCACAGCTATGAGCTACCTGTCTAAACATGAAGGGCAGCAAATGCCTAGCAATAATCACTGTGAAGTCTTCAGATGTTTAAATCAAAGTCCGGTCAAACCTCAATAAGAAAAATTTTATCCCAAGAGAATGAATTGAAACGAGCTAAGTGGCAGTCAGAAAAGCAATTTTCCAGCATTTGGAACTGTCTGATATTGCTTTTTACAGTTGCATTTGGAAAGGTTTTATACTCAGTGATATTTTGTTTACTTCCTTCCTGTGTAAATCGTACAGGCATTTCATTGTCTGTTTGGATGCATTTCTTCAGTAAGTTGTCAGACAAGTGTGGGTGCAAAATAATGGCCCAGGAGAGAGGCTACGCTTGGAAATGTCAAAGTCAGTCACACACGCAGACAGTATTACTTGACATTTCATTCGTTAGAAATGCTCTTCAAGAAGATTTCCAAATCCTAAACATTATGCAAGCCTCTATTTAAGGGGTTCTGGTGTTCATCTTAAACAGCTGCCTTTTGTCCAAATTATGTATTTGTTATCACTATTGTGATCTGGATGATTTGAGCCACTCTGATGTCCAATGAGCTTAGGAACATGACACGTTATCTTTAACCCTAGAAAAGATACTATACAAAGCTGTGGTTTGGGAAGGAAATAGTCAGCTCCTTCTCTACTTTCTTCCCTTAGTCTCCATTTGGGGAAAAAAACTTTCCACTGATCTCTTCATCAGTCAATTTGTTTGTTTTACAGATACTGTAGCGCCTAAAATGTGGCCAGTGTTCTATCGTAGTCATTGATGAAAATAAAAGGGGAATTGGAGTACAAATTTCACTCTCTTTTTATTCTCATTCTTATTTTTTGCACACAGCCATACAATTTGAGTTAGTTTCATCCAGTTAGGGTTTAGAACATGAGTGAGAAAAAGTGAATTTAAGTCACATTTATTCCTCCTGGATCCCAGCTTGGCTTTAGGCCAGTCCAATATTCTTCAAGTAGCTATTTTTAGGTCCTGCACTAGCTCACATCTTGAAGCAGTTGACATGATATGACAAGCATTTTTAAGATCTATATTTAGAAAGACATGCATGATTTTTGCTGAGAAAGAGCACACAAACAAAATATCCCCATAAACAATTTTCAGACAATAACTTTCCCAGTATCACTAGATGGGTTTGTGAAGGAGATCTGGTAAAATTTTAAGGGCTGTTGACAGGAATTGTTTTTTCTACTCTGCACTGTTTGTTTTCCCGTGAACAAGCAAGCTGTGACAAATGAACATATGGTTAGACAGTGGACAATAAAAGATGCTGTGAGGAAAATGTTAGAAAAGATAACATTTGACTATTAATGAAAAAATTAGACAAAGACACTGGGACAATTTTTTAATGAACTGTCAATAAGCTGTTATTGATCACAAGGTGAGGGAAATGACTACAGGTATTTGACAGCCAGTAGGCATATTTGCAAGTAGTTTTATCTTTATGTTTTGTTTTGCACCTCATCCTCTCACACAGCAATTAATCCAAGATTGTTTGGGGAAAGAGTTAAAAATCAACATTCTAGTACTTTTTCTTTCTGTACTACAGAAAGGCATTATGAAGGAGCTGTGGAGGCAGAGCTGGGAGTCTCAAGATGCTAGTTTAAGTAGACATTCACAAACGTGAAAGTTGAAGCTGTGTACAGACTCTCAGATCATTTCTGATGCCTCTCAAAACACAGACTGGGCTAAACACCACCTGCTGCCTTGTGAACTAAATAAAAGGATCTATTTTTATCACTAAAAACCAGCTCCCTAGTGGCCAAAATTTCATTTATTTCACAGAAAAAAAGCAGGGTGGAGCTTTGATACAGATACTTCATAGCATACATAGAGAGCTCACTGTAAATTTCTAGTCGGCATCCACTTTTCCCACTGAACTGAACATCTTCATTGCCTGATGCCATTGCCAAGTACCTCCTCCCCAGCACATCACTACCTCGTATTACAGAGACAGGTTGGTTTTAATTTGCAGCATTTTCAAAAGAGCTCTTCTACCCACCTTGGGGAAGCAGTGCTAATGTGTTGGGCTCTTATTAAGAAGCTGTCAGCTTATCAGCATATTTGAAGATGCCAATTATACAACATGTTGCTGAGATGAAGACTCCTTGCAGCTCTTGGAGAAATCTCCTTCCAACTCATTAAAAGTTGGTGTTTGAGAGAAAACCAAGGGCTTGAGTAACCTAAGCAAGTTGTTAGATAACTTTTTTTGGTGTAGGAAGCTGTTGAGATATTAACTTTAGGTGTATGCAACTTTTCCTTGGAGTTTCTGATATGTGTAAAATTAAGCATGGTGATCCTCCCTTAGGAACTGGACCTAGAACATGTCTGACTGTTTTTTCAGAAGGCAGAGAGAGGTGTTTCCAGTACAGAATTTTGCCACTGGCTCCCACTCAGTATGTCTCAGTTCATGGAAATCTATGCATTAGATGCTTCCTCCAACAAAGACAGACTTTCTGACAGCTAGCAAACGCAACAAAATTTCGCAGATGCAGAGGACCTCACAAAACTGAATGGTGGACACAAAACTTGCAGAAGAATCATAGAATAATTAAGGTTGGAAGAGACGTGAAAGATCATCTACTTCCAACACCCCTGCCATGGACAGGGACATCCCACTATATGAGGTTACCCACGGCCCCATCCAACCTGACCTTGAACATCGCCAGGGATGGGGCAGCCACAATCTCCCTTGGTAACCTGTTCCAGTGTCTCGCTATTCTCATGGTGAATAAATTCTTCCTAATGTCTAATCTAAATCTTCCCGTCTCCAGTTTATACCAGTTCCCCCTTGCCCTATCACCACAAGCCAGATAAATTTCAGGCGGCACATCTAGGCAAAAAGAATATAAACCATGCCTACATGAGGCTGAACAGGCACTGACACCTATGGAAAGAGATCTTGGAGTCATCAGTCTCAGTTCTCAGAATGACATTGTGCAGCCAGAGCCAAGACAGCATCATTTTGCCACTATATAAAAGCTGATAACGCTCATGTCTTCGAGTACTGTGGATATCCATACCATATCCATACCTTGTCCAGTTTCCATACCTTACGAAAGAAGTAGTGGAGGCAGAAAAGAAGGAAAGGGTAACTAATATGATCAAGGGGAAGAAGTTGTTCTATAAGAGAATTAAAAAAAATATCTTCAATTTGGAGAGAAGGCAACTGGGGCAGACAAATTTGTGAAGAGGGTGAATAAAGTGAATACAGAGCTGCAGTGCTAATTCAAAGTAATTACACAGAAATGAACAACTGGAACTGGCTGCCAAAGGCATTCGTGGACACTGACAATATTAGCAGGACAACAAAGGAATAAGTCAAATTCTTGCAGAGTAAATGTCTGAATGGATACTTGGAGGACTAGATAGGGACAAGTCCTCTGACATCCTAAATACAGCAACTAGGAGCACCAGGGATACAGAGGACTGGAGGATGTGACCATTTGTCTGTATTCTTCCCAAACAGCAGATCCTGCTGTATCTGATGGATAGAGGGTACTGGACTGTTGGTCTCATCCCGTAGGATGTTTCTTACACTTACCTACACTATTACTCATATTTAGAAATGAGACATTCAGAACAATACAGACATCAAAAATTTAAAATCGACACTAAATGACTGGCTGCATTTCTTCAATTCTTCAGACAAGTAATGGTACCAGAAGAAAACTGTTTCACTTAATGATTTGTTTATTCTTTGATCACTCATGTACATCTGGCCAGTATTGTGACAGCTTTCAGTTCTATATTGCAGTTTCCATCTTATTCCTGATTGATTTATTCATCTTTGCCAGTATATAAAGAATAGATTTGCAAAGCTGCTCATTTTTTCCGGTTTGTCAGGTGTCATTCCAGCACTAACAGTCTGATTCAAAGCACAGTGCAGTCAATTGACATTAGGTCCTAATTAATACTGCTTTTTAGAGAAGCTGAGAATTTGAATTGCTGCTCTCAGCTTCTCTGCTGCAATCTAGAGGCACCATTAAGAACAATACTTTGAAAAAGGGCTTCGCTTCCAAACTCCATGCTCTAATCCTTTCAGTACGTTGGGGTTTTTTTCTGTTGGTTAACTTGAAGAAAAAAAAAGTGGTGCCTCTGGCTACACCTGGAATGTGGTGCTCAGAGTGTAAAGTCAAGGACTATAAACTGGTTTTAAGCAAGCAGTTGCCTTCTCACCACCCAGAAAACCACATCAGGAGACAGTGCCTTTGACAAGGTGAAACACTGCTGATGAGCAGCTGCCTAGTCACTCTTCCCACTGCCTCTGAGCTGACACAGGCATTGAATGGTAGGTGGGCTGATGGGCCAGAGCCCAGCTTGTAGAGCCAACCAGCAGATGTCCTACCACTAGATGCTTTTAGCCCTGTGTGCAGTCCTTTCAGAAGCTAGCATGAGTCCTTTGGCAGCATCTCACCGAGAAGAAAGAGTCCAGCTTTCCTGCAGAAAACTGGCAAGATGCAGGAACTGCTGTCTACCTGCAGCACTGCGTGTGAGAAACCATCATTCAGCTAGTCCGTGGGATCTCACTCCTTTGCAAAGCTGCCAGCTCCACCTGGGTCTTTTTATCTTTTTATCTATTTATCTTCTGATACTTTTATCATTTTGTATTTTCTTTATATTAGTGTGTGTATTCTCTGTGGTGGCTTACCTGAAAGCAGTGCAAACATTCAGTCTCAAACAACAGCAGGTTTCTTGGGCTACACATGAAAAACATGGGCAGCTATTTTGGTTGGCATGAATAAACAACATTTTATATTCTTACCTTCTCATTAAGATTCATCAAGGCTTGAATCAACGATCTCTTCCCACAGCACTTTTATCCTGATTTTTAATGCATCATAACCCCTCTTTTCATAATTTTTTCAGAGTTGTTCTGTGTCCACTGACCCTTCAGTGTGGCTTTCTCTAAGCAAGCAAAACCCATGTATTTTTTCAGATGTTTGTGTAAATTTTATTGGATTTTCTAAATAGTCAAAAGTCACCTCTCCAGGAGTGTGAATCTCAGTTAATTTATGTTGAGGTTCCTACAGCTGGATATTTCCTACTGGTTATGAGCTGTTGCAATGGAACTGTATCTTTTAAGTATAGAAAGCTCAGCTACAGCAAAATTGCCTGAAGCACAGTGTTTGCAGTATAATTTCCTGGAATAAGAAGATGATAACCATTGGATTCTTTATCCTAGAGGAAATAAGAGCCTGGAGACCCTAAGGCTTTGTGTCTGAGAGCCCAGAGAGCATATGAGAGCACTGTCAGAGGTCCTAAAGGTAAGTCCTCATTAGAGATATGGCATGGACTATAACACACAACCAAGCAGTTCTGACTCCATTCCTACATGGTCTCAGATTCATTAGGCATTTTAAGAGAAGCTGAAATGGGTTGTTGTTATGACTTCTGTCATGTTTTTCCCCATGACAAAAATCTTTACAAAAATGATATGGCAGATGTAGCCTGTCTGAGATTTGATGGCTAAAATGTATTCAGAAATGTATTCAGAAATTTACAGACAGGATTGGACTGAAGAGCTGCCTCTGAAAATTGTCCTTCTCAGTCTTTAATGAATTTACATCCACTAATCCTCAGGTTGTTATGAATTAATACTCTATAAATGATGCTGTTTCAAGATAAATCACAAGCCATCTGCCTGGCAAGGTAAACTAGAGGGCTATGGTGTGCAGATAAGTTCCCATCACACTCTGGAGAGGAACAATCAAGCAACAAGTGGTAATTGAGCAGTCTCCAAGGTTGGGACAGATTACTGCCAGAGGCTGTGCTGACAGGCCTTTGCAAAAAGCCACTGGCACTAAAATCAATTGTAAATATCAGTATACAAATAGCCTGAAAGATAACTTTGACACTCAAAGAGATCTGGGTTTGGGGATTCCCATGTTCACCAGTCAGTCCGTCTGTTCCTTCTCATTTTCTCCTCTTTTTCCTCTCTTCCTTTCCAATTTAGTGTTTTATAGGAATGGTTGCACTCGATGATCCGGTGCATCTCTTCCAACCTGGTTGTTCTATGATTCAATGATTCTAGGAATTTCAAAAGATTCTTGTGAAAGAACATGTCCAATATCAAACTGAATGGTGCTTTCTAAAAAACATTTTCCTTAACTCCGTGGGGGAATCCCCCTTACCCACTGCATGAAGACTCCTGTCTGTCCTTTCTGTTCCTGGGCAAAATCAGTGGAGTGCGTGGAGCTGTATAATGCAAGAGTCCAAAACTCTCACTACTTGCTTTTGGAAATACAACATTTGGATTGATTGAAAATCTGGCTAAACCTCAAAATGGGGGAAAAAAAACCCCAAACCAAAACAAACAAAAAAACCCCACCCAAACCAAAGCGAGCCAAATCTAGAAAAATGGAAAGAGATAATTACTTTGGGCATTATTACCAGGCTATATGCTACTATCCACACATACTCTTTAGAAAGGCAGGAATCAGCAGCAAGCTACTCAGTGAACCATCCCATTCACCATGTATAGTTTTTTTCCAGTTTTATTTTCTATTATTTCTGTAACGTGCATCTGCACAGCAAGGTCCGTCTCTTTCCAGATGGCATCTTGCCTGCTTCACTCTGGCTTCCATCTGGAAGAATTACTTTGCATCTGCCTCCAAAACTACAGCCAGCTCTGCTCCAGTTATCAGTCAGTAGCATGAAGCAGGGGGATAGTTCATGCTCTCTTAGATGAGGGTCATTGCTGTGATCCCCCGGCTTTCTAAAGGATTAGCCTTCAAAAAATAAAGCTGTTATCTCCTTTACTCAACAGAGCTGCTCAGAGTAAACCACTGGCCTGGTTTTGCTGATATTCATAGCATGGGCTAGATGAAAATGATTGTGTTAGCCTTGTCCTTGGAACACTGCAGGGAGAAGTCTCTGTAGTCATTTGTAGCCATCTTCTTAAAGCTCCCTTCCCACTCTTCTGGCATGGATGATGGCATAGCTAGAGGAAATCTTGCTGACATGTGTGGGCCTACTGTCTGCTAAACACACTGGTTGTGCTCAGTGTAAGGATAAACTTTGACTAATTAAGGCTTATAAACTATCTGCCACAGATGGTACCAGTTTTAATGTCTCCTTGCATGATTCTGCATATGGCTGGGAGAAGAGAAGCCAAACACCACCAGTAAACTTTCATTAACAATTATCCAGGACTTCTAGCAGGTTGTTTGAAAAGATAGAGTTTTATTCTAATTTTCTGAAATTCCTGTGAACTTACAAGCATGAGGGTCCTGTAATATTTTGGGCTTTGACATTTGCTTTCCTATGTGTTTATCACTTCAGAATAATCCCATAGCAAAACGTCTATATTAACACACAGTTTAGAAGTTAAATTTAGCCAGGTTTTTCCACTTTGATTTTGACCCATTGTGTGCTTACAGATAGCAGATAACCCCCATTGATGTTCAGTTATGGGTAGGTGTTGATGTCCTGCTTATACTTTGAAAAGTTTTTCTGTGAGGTTTATTTTTTGTGTCAAAAATTGAAAATTATTATTTACTGTGGTTTTGTTTTCAATGTTTACCTCAGTTGGAGTTTCTACTGTTCATCTACATCCTAGCATCTCACCTTGCTAGTACGTAGGGATTTGAGTTGACATATTAAGTTACTATGTAAAGGCAGCCTGTCTTGGACTGTGGTCATGGTAAAAAAAGCTAATGGAACATTTCACCCCACAGAAACTACTTTTTCTGCAGTGAAATGGGAATTTCTTGCCTTCCACAGGCGGAACAGTGAGGGTTATCTTAAGTGGTCCCTAAAGTGTACTGGTTTTTGAGTGAACTAAGCCGTGCTACAATACCAATATTGTATGCCTATTTCAGCATTTCTATTCCTGTCTGTGACACAAAAGAATAACAGTATATGAAATTAGTCAAAAAAAAAAGAAAAGGCATCGCAAGTAATACATTCAGCAAATGGAAACCTCCTGGGTTGGAAATAACTCCTTTTTTAGCTCTGCAGTGAACTATTACCAGTGTCTTACAGTCTATGTCATTTCATAACATCCTAAGTATTTTACAATCAAAAAGCTGACAAACAAAGCAATGAAATGGAAAAGAATGACAAAGGAAGAAATGCTCTCTTTCCTCAGAATTTATTCTATCTGAATCTAATGGGAAGCATTTTTGTCTATGCATTTAATCCAGTTGCAACTGATAAGGTTCATATTACACTGGACTTTTTCTATGTGGAGATTGATGTTACAAGCAGAACCTTTCCAACAGATTAACCTACATTAATTCTTAGCTCTCATTTTATTTGTGAAGCTATTTTTGGTACCAGCACCTTACCTGATGATGCACTTTACTCTTCCTGCAAGATAAAAGTTGCCTATGGCACTTAGGAAAAATGTACTGGATTAATACTCAGGAACAAATAAATGAGAAATTGGACCAAATTCTGCTAGATTGCAAATGCTCATGTGATTGAAAACACTGATTGTTAAAAAAAGGGCAGGGAAGGAATTCTGCAAACTCATCTTAACAAAATCTGTAAAGGGGAATTACAAAATATGTATCTGTCTCTAGTGTCTGGCCTGGACACACACTCTCCTGGGTGGGAAGCTGGTTGGATGACTGGGACCAGAGAGTGGTGGGAAATGGTGTTAAATCCAGCTGGAGGCCAGTCACAAGTGGGGTTCCCCAGGGCTCAGTGCTGGGTCCAACCCTGTTCAATGTCTATCAATAACCTGGAGGAAGGCATTGAGTGCACCCTTAGCAAGTTCGCAGATGACACTAAGTTGGGTGGAAGTGTTGATCTGCTGGAGGTCAGGGAGGCTCTGCAAAGGGATCTGAACAGGCTGGACCACTGGGCAGAGACCAATGGCATGAGGTTTAACACGGCCAAATGCCGGGTCCTGCACTTGGGGCACAACAACCCTGTACAGCTACAGACTAGAAGTCTGACTGGAAAGCTGCCTGGAGGAGAGGGACCTGGGGTTTTGGTTAACAACCGTCTGAACAAGAGCCAGCAGTGGCCAATAGCATCTTGGCTTGGATCAGAAATGGTGTGACCAGCAGGTCCAGAGAGGTTATTCTCCCTCTGTACTCGGCACTGGTGAGACCGCTCCTTGAATACTGTGTGCAGTTCTGGGCCCCTCACCACAAGAAGGGTGTTGAGGCTCTGGAGCGAGTCCAGAGAAGAGCAACGAAGCTGGTGAAGGGGCTGGAGAACAGACCTTCTGAGGAGCGCCTGAGAGAGCTGGGGGTGTTTAGCCTGGAGAAGAGGAGGCTGAGAGGAGACCTCGTTGCTCTCTACAACTACCTGAGGGGACGTTGTGGAGAGGAGGGTACTGACCTCTTCTTCCAAGTGACAGGGGACAGGATAAGAAGGAGTGGCCTCAAGCTCTACCAGGGGAGGTTCAGGGTGGACATTAGGAAAAAAAATTTCACAGAAAGGGTCTATTGGGTACTGGAACAGGCTACCCAGGGAGGTGGTTGATTCACCTTCCCTGGAGGTGTTTAAGACACAGGTGGGCAAAGTGCTAAGGGTTTAGTGTTTGATAGGAATGGTTGGACTCGATGATCCAGTAGGTCTCTTCCAACCTGGTTATTCTGTGATTCTATGATTTAAATCCATCCTCTCTTTAACACAGTAATGCTCCAGTGATACCTGTGTATTGGATTCCTACCTCTGATAGTTACAAAACCTAGAATTGAAATAGAGATATGACTTATCTCCTGCAGGCACTTGGAGTGGAATAAAAACCTTTTTCAGTTCTGTGCATGTCTGTACAGAAAAGAGCCACATTTGAAATGACAGCATGATTGTATTTTAATGGCACAAATTTCAGGATGAACCAGCAGCGAACAGGTGTCAACCCCAAAGTGCACCACAGTTGTCAGAGTCTCTGAGCACTGATATGAACAAAGCACTTGTTCTATTGCTGCAAGAATCTGGTCCATCAAAACTGTCAGTCTTGGGCAAACATTACCCAGTAAAACCAATGCTGTTACTTGGCTGTTGAGTTATCCACACTCGTGGGCAAGGATGAATTTTTAAATACATCAAATGGATTCTGCCCCTGCATTGGCAAAACACAACATAGCCTATACTCCGGGTCATATAAGAAGGAAATACCTCTGCTACAGGACAGGTGCTCTCCTCCTCCATCCCACACAAGCACAGTGTTCAGAGCCTTGCCCTAAACCAAAGGCAAAAGGTAAGCCCAAAAACTCAGCCCTCTTTTTCAGACAGCTTCTGTTACAACCTGGCAATATGCAGAGAAGTAAATGTAGCCACCTAGTACTGTCCCTGTAGTGCAGAGACACTTCAGCTTTAGCTGAGTGCCACAGCAGAGGTGCAGGACGATACCCAAGACCTCTGCACAGTAAATGGGGTATGGGAATGCTTGCAAGAGTGCCCCAGAGAACAGAGGACCTAAAGGGCCGTTGTTGTGGTTGGCTGCATGGCACAAGGAGATTGTTTGAAGCAATGTGTAGAAAAAACATCAGCAAGATGAGGTTCATAATGTCACTTCAGTCAACAACTTCTTTTCAATGATTCAATGTACTGAAAATATGTCTCACTTCTACTTCAGGGAATTTCTTGTCATGGTTTTTTTTTCATCTGAAATGAATAAAATATAACATCTCTATTAATAACTGAACAACTTCAGCTTGTCTTCTTCAAAAACTTCTAGAGCATCAGTAATAGAGTAATAGCAGTGGCTGGCAATAGGCCTGCTCCACCCACTCCTTCTAAATAATGGACTAATGTTTCCAGTACAGCATTTAGAGGCTGGATTTGCCAACAGAGATTGTTCCTTATCATGTGATATGGTTAAGATAGTGCAGCTTTGCATTTTCCTCTGCTGCTCCAGTCCCAGAGCCCAGTGGTAAAGAAGCTGCTGCATTAGCTATTCTAACAGTGCCAGGGAAATGGTTGTGACAGTGGCCACTGCAAGTAGTACGGTAATCAGATGCAACTGGACATGAAGGAACGCTTGAAGCATGTCACAGCTTATTTTTAACTCACTACTCTGCCCTACTTATTCATTATTTTTGATGCAAAGTACTTTTAATTCCATGTGAATAAATGAACAAAACGAAGCATGAGGCACAGCATGTCCCCAAGTACAGCACTGAGCAGGAGACCAAGAGGTTCAGCCTCTATGGAGAAGGATGCTCTGCGTGTGTGGAAGAGGGTAATTCCAGAGCCCCCCAGGGAAAAGCTGCCTTTTTCAACAGAGTATATTCACCTAGGGCAAGAAATGGGGCTGGACATATAGAACCTGCTTAGGTTTTCTGAAGGGATATGAAGAAGCTGAAGAGTTTATAGGCAGTGATAAAAGATTAATCAAATCCCCGCTGATCCAGAAATCAGTACAACAATGACTGTATCAAAAAACCATAATCAACACAAGAATAAATCTGAGCCAAAAATAGCATGGAAATAAATTTTGGGGAATGAGAAGCAATCAAAGAAAATGAATAATGAGGGGAGTTCTGGAAGTACTACCACCAAGCACAACCTTCCCTAAGCAGAAGGAACTAAAAGCAAAAGCATTCAAAAGACAGCAATACCCAGATTGCACTTCAGAAAGGAGTCATCCAGTCTCACAACACTGCTCAACACAAGGGTATTTATTCAGTGGGAAATCAGTGATTCCCTGCAGCCAGAATTTCCCATTGCTTTATCTCTGAGTGAAACACACAGATGTTCAGCAACAGATGCTCAGTTATCCCTAGGCTCAAGTCCTCACTGCAGGGAGGCTTCAGAGCAGCTCTGCTCCTCCACATCTGGACTGGAGTTTCTCCATCCACATTACAGTTTTTCTGTTAGTATCAGATGTGTATTACCTTGATGCACTGAATGGCACTTGATGTCTCAGGAGATCTGTAACTGGTAAGCTGGAAGAACCTTATTATTTCCATTACAGAAACAAAATTCATTAAAAACATAAAATTTATTAACTGATAAATTAGATACACTTTTCTTTAAATTCACTAAAATTGCTTATTCTTTCTTAAATTGGATTTTTTTTCACCTAAAATATTTCACTTCATAGTTTCATTCTGTCGTGGAGACTCCCAGAATCTGAGATGTGCTGAATTCCTCACTACTGAAACCCTGTACAGGTTTCACAGTTCCAAAATCAAAATTTAGTTTATAGATTTAACCTTGCATTATCAGAGGGCAGAACTAGCATATATTTCTGTAACTATATGCCTTCTCTTGTTTTTAATTCTTGTATTTTATAGATATATAAAGTATTCTAAAAATATTTAAACACTTATTGAAAGAGAAACAAAGCACACAATTCTATTTATCAGGTAAATAGTGATTCTGGAGGTGCTACTAACACAGAGAAGTCTGTTTCTTATGCTGATCTCTGCTGTGTTCCCACTTTGATTATTTAGGCAGGGAGGCCTCCCTGGATTTTCCTTTCCATGTTTTAAATTTTCACTGCATGAATTAAACTTACTATGCCTTCACCAGTTCATTGAATCTGCACATATTCTGTGCATATACTAAAAAATGAATCGAGTTCATTCATCTCATGTGTCTCCTCTGACCTCTTAGTTCTTTAACTGAAGGATTTCCTTCCAGCCTGCATGTAGAACACAAATAAGTATTTTTATGCTCAAGTCTAGCGAGCCATTCCCTTCTCATTAAAATGGCAAAACTACTGGCTCAACCAGGCCGTGAGCAAACTTAGGGAACTGGAAAAGAGCAAAGGAAGGCAGAATATTAAAGCTACTCAGTTATTAAACAGTCTTTAGCAGCTCAAAAGTGAAAGGTCCACTTGAAAGGTCCACTAAGGTCAGGAATGGGACTACATCCACAGTCTGGCTCACCAACTCACTGAAATTCGAGTTGATCATTGGAAACACATTGATTAAACCTTTACAAAATTAGCTGAACACAGAGGGACTTCGTGCACATCCAGTGCAAGACTCTCTGACACCTGCCAGAGCTCAAACTCCCCAAACTGACCAGCATGAGCCTCTCTTCTCCATACCAGGTCCCATCTGGTGAACCAGCCCTTCACTATCAGGGCACTGGGTGCTTCTTGTGAACCACATTAAGTTTTCAGTCCAGTTCGGGGTCAGCTGGCAGTAAGGCAGTGACATTTTCACCTCTGATACAGCTATGACAGAGCTCTCAGTCTTAACCTTAGATCTCACCTTCAGTAGCGCATGTTCTCTTGTCACATGAATAACAAAATATGTTCAAAAATATAACTAATATCCTGAAATCCAGCAGCTGGTGACAGCTCTGGTCAGGGATGTATCAATCACAGGAATTAACTACTACTCATCAGGCCAAACGGGCTGATTTATTTCATGTCACTACAATCACAAAAGGCCACCAAGGCTGTGCAAAGGGAGAGAAAACTATCACTGGTGTGTTTTCAGCTTGTTTGAGATTGCTTTAGCAAAATACTTTAGTACCCTCACATCGTCACAGAATCAACACACTGAGCGATTCAAGGGCATGATGTTAGCACTTCTGGAAAGCTTTGTGCTTTCCAATATAAACTTAATATAAGCTTCAATGTTTATAGAAAGAGAATATCCTGTAAGGCAGGTTACTGGTGTGTGAAAATTTGCTACCTAGTGCAAATGTACTTTAAATTTAGGATGGAAATTGAGAGAGGAATTGACTTTAAAAAAAAAAATCCCACTATCTTCCTTCAATTCAGGCTTTTTCATGCATTCTACGTCTGTCCAAATTGAAAAGTTTACAACAGAGCTGGCTTTATAGAAAGTATAGATTAAAAAACTAATATGTCAGTTCTCAAATGAAACAAACAATATTTGAGTTAATTTCCTCTTTTTAGAAAATGCATGTGTTATATTAAAAATGCAGCCATTGTTGTAAGTGAAAAATACATTCTAAACTTAGGAAAGAGACAACAAAATGAAAGGTAAAAATAATGCAAAATCAGAAAAGTCAATTTGCCAGCTCCTAGTATGGTTGTTCAAATTATCCATAGAGAGAGTCCAAAATGTCTCTGATTTTTTTTCCACTAATCATCCACAAGCTTTACTGATGACAAACCTTGAGTTTAATATAGTACATTGCCATCCACTCCTTCCTGGATGTCTTAGTCCTGATTTATACCCTACCAAAAGACCAGCATAGATCTGCAGAATACATCAACAAAGATGAAGCAGTTGTTAAAAAGTACCCCATTAACTTCAAGTCACAGAAGAAGCAGGAACCTTAAAATTTATTATCTTGGCCTGATAGCTGCCATGCTTCACCTAGAGTCTCAGTGAAGACACACATGGGAAGACACAGATGGGAGAGGGTGGTTTAATCTCATATGCAAATACATTTATTTATTCCACTCCTTAGCTCTGCTTAACAAAAAGATACAAATATTGCTGCCAATGCTTCATGAGCAAGATGCCTCCAAGTACTTGTCTAAGAAACAGTACAAACATTTATGCTACACAAAAATGGTTCTCCCTGCTGTATTAAAACAAGCCAGGTTTCTGGGGACACTCAACATGTGCAAATTGCAACTGGCTGGAGAATATTTAAAACTCTTCTGATAAAAGGTGATTAAAAGGCTGTTTTCACATAAATTCTCCAGTGGGAACATGTCCATTTAATAAAGAAAATAAAAGCAAGAAAAATCACAATTTAAAAAAAAAATTAAAATTTTAGTGAACAACTCATAAATGTACATTTCTCAGCCATGAAAATCAGATGTGTGCATGGTTTCTAGGAGGTGGATGAGCTTTTCAATGAAGATCAGAAGTGCTGTATTAATAATCACTGATAAACTAATTAATTAAGTGCTATAGTGACATATTAATTCACATAGTGCCTGATCCAATTCTCATTTAGAACTCCCATTTGTAACATTAATGTGAATTTCAATAGGTATCTCATCCATTTCAGTCTCTCCATCCACTATGCTTCAGGGAGAGCTGATCAAATGCTGTGAAGAGAGTGAGCGCATCTTGGCAAATATTAATTTGCACTTTGAAATGAATTTACTGTGACTGCTCTACTTTGCCAGCTGGAATACCCATCATAAAAGGCAATTTTAGGCAGATATTGGACATCATTCAGCAAAAGCAAAATTAGGATGGTATAATATTTCCCAGGAAAGCTTTTCTGCATATAAATCCATTCAAATAAGAAAAATGTACGATACGATTATAACATGCAACAAAAGTAGTAGTGTCCTGCTGCCTGATATCAGTTGAGAATTCTAAACTACTTATAGCATATCACACACCAAGCATCATTCATAGAAATCATTTGATTAATACAGGCAAAGGGCAAAATCCCACAGATATGAGATGATCTTCTGGCTGGCAGTTCGCAGTGAGAAAACATTATAACTTGGAAACCCCAGAGGAGGACCACAAGGTAGATATTTAGCACAAGGTAGAAAACAAGCTGCACATGGGTTGTCATCCTGGAGAAAGTTGAAGCAATTTCTCTTAATCAATTCACCAGCCTCATTTTCACACTGAAAGAGCCCGAGCCATGTAAAAAACCCCATATCCTCTCTGTGAACCCAGGCTTACTGAAAAAACAGGAATAAATTTCTAAGAGAAAATTTCATCTGTATTCAGTGCTTGGAGAACTGGAGAAAAAAATCCAAAACACCATGACCTATCAGTTGACACCTGTCAGCTGAAACATCTATGGGACTTTAACCATGACAAAGCAATTTCCATGTCAGCCTGCACACTCTCCTCACTTGGCTCACTCTTCCTGAGTTTGTCTGATAATAAAAGTCAAGGGCTGCTCTACACCACCTCTATGTTTCAGCCTTCTGAATATTTGTTTCAACTCCTCAGGTTTATTCAACAATTGCATTGTATGAACCAGGTCCTCAGTTGACAAGACATTAATCTTTTTTTCAATATTTCTCTAAGCTAGGACCAAAAATTAAGTATGGTTAAAGGCATTGTATTCTTAACTCAGTACCCCAGTGGACTTAGGCAAAGTGTGTGTATGTGCAGCAGAGTATCCTCAGGGACTAAATGAAATCTTTCAGAGATGATAAAAGGATGAATTTTCATCTCCATTTTTGGAAACCTGGAAAATAGGCTTCTGAGAGGGACCTCTAATAAGTCAGGCAAGTCTTTGCTGCTCTGCCTGCAGGCACACACAGTTCTACTGCCTGGCTCTGCCTTGGTCTCACTGAGGCTTTTAACTCTCCAATGTAGTTAATTATTTTTACTAGAAATATGTGAATCAAGTGCTAAGCATTTCTGAAGTACCTCGCCTCTCCTCTGAGGCATTGCTGGGGGAATGGCAGAGTTTGCTGCAGCAATGCAGTGGCTGGCAGCCACGAGAGCAGATAGGGAGAGGATTTTACAGGCTCTGAACTGTTGTGTGGACTGATGAAAAAGCGATGTCAATTAATTTTTATCTTCTTGTCCTACAGTGCCTAGTCCCTGCTCTCTTAAAAACACAGTGAAATAAACACTTTAAAACAATATTTCAGCAAATCTTCCAGCTCAGACCTCACCTGGGTGGCATAACCCAGTGTGCTCAGGGCCAGGAGCAGTAATTAACTGATCTGCTGACAAACACAAGGAAACGATGGAGCTTCCTGTTAAAAGATGACACTCGCTCAGGGAAACAGAAAGTAAATGCTCAGCAAACAAGCACAGCTTAACTTATTGACATAAGACTCATTGGCAAAGCTTAAAAAAAAAAAGAGAGAATATAAAACCCAATTCATTATATTTAAGGACTCAGAATGCTGCACATTTAAATACTTTTTATACAGAGAACCCAGCAGATAATTTAATGCTTCATTTAAAATCTTCTATTTTCTGCTTCTCAACTTTTGGACACCTCCAGACTCAAAAGAGAAAAGATGAATTTTACATGAAAATTAATTAGTATTTTACTTGTTCAATGCATGTCACTTTTTAAAATTTCCTTTCATCTTGGTGGAGGATGTTAGATTGACAGCTGTGGAAACTGGCATCTCTAGTTATAGCCAAGGAGCAGGGAAAGCAAAGGCAGGGACAGGGCAAGCGCTTGTCCAGGTGGCCTTTTGTTTCACCTCCTCGCTGCCTCCTCTTGCCTCCCTCAAGGAAAAGCAGACACTGACTCTTCCCCCAGGAGATGCCCACAGAAGAGGTGATGCCCATTGCCACTCTCCATGTTTGGGTGCTCAGAACTCAAGGGTGATCAACCAATATGCAGTCAACAAGAAGAAACTAAGAAATGTAAAAGAGAAACTTGGAATTATCTTCCAGGACAGAGGTAGAAAGGGGTAAAAAATAGATTACTGGAATTTAGTGCACAGGACTAGATATTGAGGGTGCAACAATAGGACAATAAATGACTAAGCAACTAGAATGGAGCAGGAGTGGTATGCAGCTCTGAGCAACAAGCTTATCATAAATTCATCTGAAGCCAGGGACCAAGGGGCAATGTTCAGGTAAGACTAAAAAAAAAGTACCTCAAGCCTGAATAAACACAGCCTACACAAACCAGTGATTTCATTTCTATATCCTCAAAAGATTTTGCATACTTGTAAGGCTGTGAAGAGTTAATTTAATTGTCAGCTCTCTTTGAACATTTTATCTCATTTTGGAGAGGCTCTTGCTTTATTTTCAAATTCTTTTTACATTTCAAGGGCAGAAAAAATCAAATTAAGGTTATCCTTTCTTTTTATTTACAAACTGAGGTAAGGTAATAAACTGAAAAGTCCTGGAGTAGCAACTAATATAAATTTGTTAAAGACTAGAGAGTGGCTGTTAGATCAGACGTTATTCATGTAAGAGATCTGAAGAACCTTGAAAATGAATTAATGACACTGTCAATAAAAATACAGAAATTGTAAACTGTACTCAAGATCTGGACCCTTCTTTTGAAGGGCAGGACTTTTATTATGGAGGTACTCAATGAGTTACAAGCAAAACAGAATAACTATTTGCAGGAAAATGCTGCTTGTCCAATGTAATAATGTTATCTGGTTAATGAATAAAAGGATAAAATATAGGTAATGTAGTCCATTTGGGGTTTCCCTGAAGAAGTTCCATCAAAAAAACTCTATTAAACCAAATAGAATGTATGGATGCAAGGTCATGGTTGTCATGGTTGAAAACTGTTGAAAACCTCAGTTCAAAAACCACTGAAGTGAAAAGAATCATAGAATCATAGAATCACCAGGTTGGAACAGACCCATTGGATCATCAAGTCCAACCAAGAAGTTACCTTAAAAAATCCAAATTCTTATTTCAAGGAAGATGGAAAAACAAGATCATAATTCACATCTCCCATGTGACTGAGATTTTAACTGAAGCACCTTGAAAACCTGCAGACTTAAATTTATAGTTTGAAAAGAAAAGTAAAAGGACATTGGTTTTGCAAACCTCCAAATGTAGCTCCAGATAAGCCATGAAGTTCTGTTAAATCCATGCATCCCTTTACCAAAAGAGTTGGTCATATTCTCCCATGCTTTGCATGCTTTAACTGGCTGATCCTCTTGTCACAAGCAGGGTCTCCGTACCATTCTTTAAACATGTGTCTTTCACAGTGCTTTATCCTGGTCCAACACTGGCGGGAAAGCTTCCCTGGCTTCTCTGGATTTGCTTTTGACTTTTTTTGGAGCAACCTTTCTATTTAAGAGAAAAAAAAAAAAAAAAAAAACCAAACCACACCGAAACATTTTAAGTTCGCCATTCCTCCCGCAACCT
>WAAB01011235.1:552706-568196 GCA_013389865.1 Piaya cayana
GAGCAGGGAAAGCAAAGGCAGGGACAGGGCAAGCGCTTGTCCAGGTGGCCTTTTGTTTCACCTCCTCACTGCCTCCTCTTGCCTCCCTCAAGGAAAAGCAGACACTGACTCTTCCCCCAGGAGATGCCCACAGAAGAGGTGATGCCCATTACCGCTCTCCATGTTTGGGTGCTCAGAACTCAAGGGTGATCAACCAATATGCAGTCAACAAGAAGAAACTAAGAAATGTAAAAGAGAAACTTTGAATTATCTTCCAGGACAGAGGTAGAAAGGGGTAAAAAATAGATTACTGGAATTTAGTGCACAGGACTAGATATTGAGGGTGCAACAATAGGACAATAAATGACTAAGCAATTAGAATGGAGCAGGAGTGGTATGCAGCTCTGAGCAACAAGCTTATCATAAATTCATCTGAAGCCAGGGACCAAGGGGCAATGTTCAGATAAGACTAAAAAAAAAGTACCTCAAGCCTGAATAAACACAGCCTACGCAAACCAGTGATTTCATTTCTATATCCTCAAAAGATTTTGCATACTTGTAAGGCTGTGAAGAGTTAATTTAATTGTCAGCTCTCTTTGAACATTTTATCTCATTTTGGAGAGGCTCTTGCTTTATTTTCAAATTCTTTTTACATTTCAAGGGCAGAAAAAATCAAATTAAGGTTATCCTTTCTTTTTATTTACAAACTGAGGTAAGGTAATAAACTGAAAAGTCCTGGAGTAGCAACTAATATAAATTTGTTAAAGACTAGAGAGTGGCTGTTAGATCAGACGTTATTCATGTAAGAGATCTGAAGAACCTTGAAAATGAATTAATGACACTGTCAATAAAAATACAGAAATTGTAAACTGTATTCAAGATCTGGACCCTTCTTTTGAAGGGCAGGCCTTTTATTATGGAGGTACTCAATGAGTTACAAGCAAAACAGAATAACTATTTGCAGGAAAATGCTGCTTGTCCAATGTAATAATGTTATCTGGTTAATGAATAAAAGGATAAAATATAGGTAATGTAGTCCATTTGGGGTTTCCCTGAAGAAGTTCCATCAAAAAAACTCTATTAAACCAAAAAGAATGTATGGATGCAAGGTCATGGTTGTCATGGTTGAAAACTGTTGAAAACCTCAGTTCAAAAACCACTGAAGTGAAAAGAATCATAGAATCATAGAATCACCAGGTTGGAACAGACCCATTGGATCATCAAGTCCAACCAAGAAGTTACCTTAAAAAATCCAAATTCTTATTTCAAGGAAGATGGAAAAACAAGATCATAATTCACATCTCCCATGTGACTGAGATTTTAACTGAAGCACCTTGAAAACCTGCAGACTTAAATTTATAGTTTGAAAAGAAAAGTAAAAGGACATTGGTTTTGCAAACCTCCAAATGTAGCTCCAGATAAGCCATGAAGTTCTGTTAAATCCATGCATCCCTTTACCAAAAGAGTTGGTCATATTCTCCCATGCTTTGCATGCTTTAACTGGCTGATCCTCTTGTCACAAGCAGGGTCTCCGTACCATTCTTTAAACATGTGTCTTTCACAGTGCTTTATCTTGGTCCAACACTGGTGGGAAAGATTCCCTGGCTTCTTTGGATTTGCTTTTGACGTTTTTTGGAGCAACTTGTCTATTTAAAATAAAAAAAAAAAAACAAACCATGCCACATGGAAACCTTTCTACTCAGCCATTCCAGCAGCAACTTGCATGAGGTTGCAAAGGGGAAGGGGAACAATTTCAACAAGCCAGGTAGCAACCAGACCCCACATTAGGATGGGAGGAGATCCTCTCCTGGCATGTGGGGCAGGTGCTGCCTCAATACGAGCCTTGCTTCCTAGCAGATGGCTTCCTAAGGAGACAGGCTAAATAAAAGGTGATCTGTCAGACTGTGCCTCCTCTCCAAAGCTTTGAAAGGAAGGTTTTCAAAGTTGTGCTGAAGGCAGCACTGACTCTACCGTTTGGTGAGTAAGAAGTGTAATGTTAGCGTGAAACTGAAGCCAAAGAGGGGAATAGGAAAAAGAAAGCGAATGAGTCAGAATAGTGATTGCGGGGGCGTATCAATATTTATAGCAAAAATCCTCAGGCTTCAACTGACTCTATCTAGTGGCACGAAATAGATTTTTTTATTTTTTTTAACACTAATCATGAAATCTGTTTGACAACAATGAGGACCTGTTGATTCAAATCTTGTACTCTGCGGAACTGCACCAAGCTCTGAAGATTATTTCTTGATAACTGTGCTATTGCCTGTACAATCCAAAATAGAAATGATTGCTAACAGCTTCCTTCAAGGACAAATCACTTTGCTTTTTCAGCCTACAATGGCTGCTTGTACTGGATTTTACCTCAACTGCTATCCTGCAATTAAGGCAAAAGAAATGAAGAACTAAATTAGCTAGATTAATCTATTATTTGTTTTCCAGATCCCAATAGTCCTTTCAATTTCACAGTTGAAACGATCTGAGTTTTCTGAATCTGTTGCTAAGCAATTGAAGCCATCAAACTTTAAATCTTGAATTATTATCCTTTATTTTCTGAAAATATAATGCAAGAGAATGGCTCAAAATGTGAGCTGATGTGTTCTAGTTCAACTCCCACAGGCCTCTTCCAGTCAAATTTCACCATGATCCATGTGACAAAGGAGTAAGCTCATTTTTACAAGAGCCAAATTCTTTTCTTGTCAAGCTATCTCTTTCAAACCAGCATTTGCCAAAGAGACTTGCGAGGGCATGGAAGCAGTTTTGAATTATGAAATATATAAATGTATCATCGAGCATGTTAAATGCTTATAACACAGCACTTAGCTTACGGGGAGGCATTTTAAAGAGTGAAGAAAACGGCCCTTAATGGAACAGACAGTTTCTCACATCTAGCCATTATCTTGTCCCACAAATGAATGACTTTTGCTTACAACAGCTAATGATATACTAGGCTCTGGTTGTGTTTGGAGTTGTGCTTTGTTTCCTAAATACTTATAATTCTATTTTGTACCCACAGACATTTAATCACCCCTGGCTTAACTTTCAAAGTACATTATCATCACTCGTTCACTTAATCGCCTGTTTCAGACTGGGTTTTCAGCAGGAAATTGTCCTCGGGCAGGATGATGATTTTGGATAGTCACCAAGGGAAGCCAGCTTGGGAATTATTGATTGCTGATATTTTCATATTGTACATATTTTTATTTCAGGTTGGTAGAGATGTGAGAATCTGTGCCCTCTCAAGTGATCTGCAAAGATTTATACCAATAAGAATGAACATGATTGGAAATAGTAAAGTTAACAGCACTCCGTATCATGTTTCTGCTTTGATCTGTCTAGTCAGTCACTTTTAAAGTGTAGCTCTTGATTGTAGAAATATCGCCGGAAAATAAAATCAGAGTAGAATTTCTCCTTTTAATGTCTCTGTGGTGTCACATAAATATGTAAGAATTATATCACAAATAAAAAATACTCAGCATGAAACACCCAGTTTTTATTCTAGCACAGTCTTGTAATGTTACAGAATAATTGTTAGGTGGAAGATATAGGTATAGAATATATCCTGGAAAATAGGTATAGGTATAGGTATAGGATATATCCTGGAAAAGATTCATGGTAACCTTTGAGCTTCTAAAATGGTATAAACCTATGTGTATGGAAACCCTGGGACAGCTGCAGGAAGCTGATATTTCTACTTTTCAAATGAAATCATCCAGGAAAAGGCTGAGTATTTGGCCTTGCATGAATTCACATTTCAGGCTTTTGTAGATACATCAGACCAAAACAACATTAAAACCTGTCCCACTATTCAATTATGAGTGTTTTTACAGTATAGTAGTTCCTAAGGATTTTCCAAGAGGTCATCTGATGCAAATGAAACTCTTCTACTAGCTACATTATCCATCTGTTCATCAACAGCAAAGGCCACAGGACTCCTTTTCATATAGAAATTTTATTTCAGAGTCAGGACTAATACTCAAGTGATGTGACAGCTTCTTCCTTCTTTCACTGGCATTGCACGAAGGTCTCAAACACATTGGAATGAGATTAAACACAGGTTGAGAAATTACTCTCTTCTCAGCCACAGTTCAATGGAATTTATCTTTATTGTTGATGTGCAAAACATGAGGAATTGAGCACCTCACAAAATACTCTATAAACAAACCTTGTAGGTCATGGACAGTTAAGCCAATTGACATTGACATATTGAACTATGGGAAGCTCTGGAGGCAAAACCAATACAAACCAACAAAAACCATACACCAAATACTACATCTTTTCAATAAAGATTTTTCTCTCATATCCAGCTCTTCTTAAAGTACACACATGTCTGGGAGAGCTGTGTTTCCTTCCAGCACCATGCTGGGCATGTCAGCATCTGAAGGCTGAGATAAGACTCTTTAGGAGGACATTTCAGGAAGCTGCTGCTTCCCTTCCTGTTCTGATAAATCTGTCTACAGATCCTTGCCATGTTTTGGCCCTTCCCTCCCACCTTCTGACCTGCATCCCACACAGTGGTACCTCCACAGGACTACGAAAACTTCTGGTGTTCCCTCCCCCAGTTCACAACCACACGCAGGGAGAGGGAAACACATTAATGTGGCTTGTGGGTGTTAGAACTGTCTTTGGTCTTTGTTGGATTAACCAAAGGTATAGTGAGAGTCACCCAAGTCCAGATACATTTAAATATTTTAAAGAAATCAGCTGTTTGGTATGAAAATAACTGCTGGGCTGAATCCAGCTGATAAGATCTATTGATCGATAGCAATGCTGCCTGTCAGAATGATGAGGCACCACTCAAATTACCATCATTACGTAGGTATAGGCTGCCTACCTACTCACTGCAATAACATTTCTCAACAGGACCCTTATTTATAAAGAAAATATTAAAAATTTAAGCTTTTCTGTGGAGGCTTTCTCATAGAATCCTATAATAATAGTATAACTAATACATGTGCTCTGCTACTTCATTTTCTTTCCTGTTACTTTTGATAAGGCAAATCTACTAAAATCTGAAATTTAAATATTTATACTGTAGGGGTTTTGATTAGCATATTTTGAAGCTAATCATAATAGGGCTCAGCTCATTTAGTAGATGTGTCAGTAAAAATGATTAATTAATTCAGTGGCAGGAATGAACAGGAAAGGATGAAAAAGAAACCCATTTGAAATTGTGAAAAGGATAATGCCTTACAGAAGGGTAAATAGGAGATTGCTCCCGCTCCCTTTCTATTTCAAGGAACAATTTTTTATAGAATGCACTTTTTAAATATTGAATATCTTATTCTAAAAGTAAAAACTTCCACTGAATTCATTTTCAAAGCTTCCCTTATCTTTAATGGAAAAGGATTCTGACCCTTTTTTCATTATGGTGCAAAGGTGATCACTGAAAGCATTTAAATCCTGGTTTGAAAGTGTGCAAATAGACACAGTTGCTAGGATTTCAAACACCAACCTTCTGCAAATCCAGAACAGAAGATTAAGGGAATTGTTCTGTTATATATTGTATATAAATAAGATTCTGATCTTTTGTAGATATTGTTTGTTTATTCATTGCAGACATAAAGGTCAGAAGTTATTAAGAAGCCAAAACTGATATATTTAATTGACTGGCGGTACTGAGGTTTGAGAGAAATGCCTGGCATCATGTAATTTGTCACAAAATGATGAGAACAAGCTAAACAGAAATCTACTAAACAGCAGAGAGAGATTTATTTTGTCTTATCTTAGACAACTATGACATATATCACTTTGTCTCAGCGGGTGAGCCCAGACAAAGAATATCTCTAGAGAACCATCTACCCCGTATCTTGGAGAGGTCAATTTTTGATGAAGGGACTACTGCTTTGCCTCTTGCCATCAACCATGTGTCCTTGAGATTTTTTTTCCTAACCCTGCCACCCAGAGGCAGTTTAAATTTTCAAACAATTATTGAATTACAGTTGCACGGCAGCTCTGACAATGATCCTATAACAATCAATCAGTTCTACTCTTCTTCCCCAACAGTGCTGTGTGCCAGAAGGAGGCAGTCACAGGGGTCTGGGTGCTGCACCTCTTGGTGCTACAAACTCCTGCAAGCAACATTGCCTTAACTGTAAATCCAGAGCAACCATAGATTCATAAAAATGTCTTAATTCTTCAAAGCAACAAGTTGTACATTTGTGTCTGGGAAAAAAAATTGAAAACCAGAATCTAAAATTATGCTACACTTTTGGTACTGAGTTCTAAAAATAGATAATAATTTTCAGGAAAGTGGTGTCAGTTGTTGTGGACCTCAGTTTTGTTTCAGGCATAGTGTGATGATGTTGGACTTAGAGCTTTTTACAGCACAAAGTATTGAGTTTCTGGCATGTTCTGTGGCATAACTGGCATTCATAACAGCCTGCTTGGACTTAAGACCATTGCAGGTACCAAGAAAAGCCAAGGCCACAAGGAATGTTGTTCATACATCAACAGTCAATAGGAAATGATCAAGCTCTGGGACACCATAAACGTTTCAGAGCCATATAAAATTCTTGGCTTTCCACTTTGGCAGCACTTAGTGCATGGCTTCTGTCAAGTCGTTCTAGCACATCAAATAAATCTTTAGACTTTGGCTTCCTGGTGAAGCAGCTTTTTAATTTAAAATATTGAAGCAGTTTTTTGTTTTCCTCTCATTTTTCCTTCAATTATTTGTTCTCCAAGCAGGAAGTTTGAAATTCAGCTAATACAAATCGAAAGCTTTTTGTGCTTCTTCGATGGGGTCACAACTGAACTTGACTTGCAGGGACTTTCCAAATTACCTCAAAGCTTACTAATGTTCCCTAGATGAAACTGTGCGTGGGAGCTCAGAAGGTGAAACTAATGAACTAGTGATTAACTGCCTAATCTATCAGATGTTGTGCAAGATTTTCCATTTGACATTACAGCAAGTTAACGAAAAAGTCCCATTTACATCAACTGAAACCATTCACAAGTATGAGAAACAAATTCCTTGACTTGATTTGGATAAGAAAACCAGAGACAGATATTTCTAATCTGAAAAACAAATGGTTCTGACATTTTTCTAATGAAAAGCCCGAGGTTTTTTTTCTGTGAAAGACATTATGTTTAGAAATTCACTTATATGATTTTTTAAAGGAAGGAACCACCCTCAAGTGAAACAAATTCGTTAATGCATTGTTAGAAGCCCAAATGGGATACAGTTTTTCAATCCAAACATTTTTAATGTGTTTTTTCTTCCATCCAAATCATATTTGTGCTGTAATTAATGTATTAATGAATTAATTTAGCCAGGCTGCTGCAGTGACAAGCTCCACTCAGAAAGTCGGTTCGTTTCTTTTGGCGAGTTTCAGGATCAGGAGCAAACTGTGGACCTGATCCTGCCAATTTCGTGCCTATACAAGAACAGATTTTTGTGCTGGTGTGATGCCTCGGTCTTTTCAGGCTGTGATTTATGCCAAAACTACTACAGCAGTGAGACCTCTGGTTGGCTTTCACCAGATCCACTGCTTGTTCTCACCCTTCTTGCAGAGCCTTTTTCCAGGTAGTGACCCACATGATCATTCCCTCAGCTATTCCACAAGCCAAGCAGCTTAGGTCTATGCTAGATCCTGAACACTGCAGCCTCTTCACCCTCAGCATTCTCAGCATTTCATCTGGGCTTCAGGTCCACTGAGAAATTCTGGACAAATGTAAAAATCCTTAAATTCTTCTCAAACAGAATTTTCAGTCAGAAATGGAGACAGTGTTTCCTTACTGTGTTTCCTGTAGCTCTTCATTGCAAACCAAAACTACAACTGATTTTCCCAATGAGGAAGAAATCATATGATCATGTGCTTTCAAAAGACATGCAAATAATTCATTTCTAAGCACTTCTTTTGGTAACAATATTCATGAGATAACTTGAACGTATTTAGGAGACCAGGGTTATGAGGTGATTACCTTTTTAAGAAGTTTGATGGAAATTGAGCACCTAATTCCCTGCGGCTTCTTTGACAACTGCATTCAAAGTTATTTCCCAGAGAAATTAAGGTAATTTCAAAGCAGTTTCTCTAGTCTATACTCAATATCTTTCTTCTTTACTTCTGTTGTGGTGGTTGTTATAAATATTCAATGATTTCTATGAGCCTCGGCAGACCAAAATGCTCTTCAAAGAACCCTCTTATATGTATCCACATATTTTACAAACACTTCTTTAAAAGAAATATTATCTGAATTTCTGCATATCTGTAGCTAGTAAAATGTTTCTTTCACAGCAAATAGTAATTTCACTGAGGAACAAAGAAGCAGAAGAAAGGATGAAAAGACAGTAGAAGTGATAAATGTTAAAAAAAAAATCTTTTTATGGAGCTTTTGAGAAATAATTGTCTATTCCAACATGAAATGTTGTTAAACCGAATTTGTTCTCGGGTTGATTGTGCAAGATAATGAGGAAACAAAGACTCCATTAAGATAAACCAGAAGCTGATTATTCTCTGTCCTATGTTTTCTGCGCTATCAATGAAGGGAAAGGGCAATCAGAACTGTTAAGATAAACCTGAAATGTTGTGGTTTGTACTTACACTTCTGAAGCTGAATTATCTGATGGGCATTTCAGTTAATGTGTTTCCAGCCTGCTGGAGGCAGTAGAAACAAAAACTATTCAAAAAATGGCAGATGTCAGAGGCAAAATTCCGAGTTAAAATTTGAATAGTGGGAGATGAAACCAAAGTATGGCTCTAGCCATCATGAAAAAAAAAAAGTAAGATTATCCTCTCTCTGTATCTTTGTATATGCTTGTCAAAACTGTCACCAAAAAAATCTTGGATAGCCTGTTCTACACTGTGCCTATCACCACCAAAACCCAGCATGAAGGGACAAACGCAAAGACACTCTCAGTGCAGAATTACTAGCATCAACAGCCTTTAAAGACCCCTAGAGAAACAGCTCCAATATATCCTGCTGTCTTTGTGATCTTCTTTACCTTGGAGGCTGGTTTGTGCAAAGACATACATTTTTCTCTAGAGGCACAGGAATCCTAGCTTATATTTCAAGCTAAAAGAGATAATTTAACTCTGAGTTTTCAACCTATCATTTGCACTACTATTAAATACACGCAAGATGCAACTGCAATACCACATAGCGTGTCCATTTCAAATTTGAAACACGGGATTTAATAGCTCTACTGAAAATCTGTCAAGAGTCCTCAGACTTTGGGCTGAAAAATCAATTAGCCCAGTCAACGCTTAGCTAGATTCAGAAACCTCTGTGTGAAGCTTAACGGGGTGTATTAGGAAGGGCAGTAGATGCTGAACTCTTTCTGAAGTCTGTATACTAGCTGTTATCTTTCTCAGTTTTACTTCATGCTAGTTAAAAAGAGGAACATGCCACTTGAGCAATACCCACATGGTAATCAATCACTGTGGGAGAAGATTGAAAACAATCTGGCCTCCAACAGTAGGTTCAAAGCCACCAGCACCATTTATGGTACGTGTTTTATGCATCTGTTGTTCCATAGTGGGAAGCCATTCAACAGATGGTTTCATTTTCACTTACATTAGGTATATAAAGTTGTGAGCTTGTTTGTAACAAGTGATAATCAAATTTGAGCTATAAAAAAGTGTGTTCATGCCACCCAAATTTTAATTACAATTTCTCTACTACTTCAACAAGATGTAAGGTTTCAAATACGCAAGAACTCACGCTGAAAGGAACACAGAAGGATCCACTCTCCCAGCCAAGGTCAGAGCACGGCTGCTCCTCTAGCTATTTCTGGTTTAGTTCTGATGACAGTGAAAGCAGGCGGAGATGTTCAGATGTTTTTCCTGGTCCAAAATTTCCAGTTTTCCAGAAACTTACGGTTTTCAGAGCTCAGTTATTCATCAGAGTCAGTTAGGAGACTCAAGAGGTGTAGTGACTGGAAGTGAGGACCATTTCCTCTGAGTGCTAGTGGACAAGGTATTCAGCATATTTTATTTGTGTTTGCTTATTGCTTGAAAAAAAAATCTGAAAATTATATGAAAAAATGGGGGAAAAATGCTTCCACTAGCTTGACAAGGAGGTTGCATAAACACCAAAATATTATCATTATGGACAATTTGGATTAGTACTGTATTTCATGCTGGAATTGTGAGGTCATTGTGACATTTTCATACTTCGGCTCCACCATTGAAATGGTGTGAAAAAATATAATGACACCAAAGTAAAAAAAGAGCACTGCGAACAGCCTTCACCAGAACTGAAATATAAATCTTGAAAAAAAAAAGTTTACAAAACACACTTTTCCTCTTTTTCTTTTTCCCAAAAAATATGGGTTTCATTCCGAGTTGACACAAAAACACATCATAAAATTTCAGCACTTCTTATTTTCAAGACATTTTGAGTTTTAACCAGACCTGTCCCTGTGGTATAGTCTGTCCTTGCTCTTTCTCTGTCCCTTTATTATTTGAGGTGTGTTCCAGTGTTATTTAATGAGTGTTTCAATCCTTAATTCTTCCTTGGGAAGTGATGTAAGTAGATTGACAGCAGAGAAGAACTGAGTGTGAGAATTACAACAGATGAAAGAGCTTTGGGGATAATCCTAATGTTCTTTTCCCTTTTCATAATGAGACAGAAGATCCTTGTTCTCTAAAATAGCGATACTATAGAAGCAGCAGTGCAAGTTCTCACACATCTCCTCAGAGGTGCTGCACTTTTCCACCACGTTCCCTTCTTCCAAAACCAGAGTCCATATATAAATTCCAGGAAAAGTGTTCTAACTATTGTGAAACAAAGTTATTTTATGTTAACATTTTAAGCAAGTAAATGCTTTGTACATAATAGACGAGATGACTGAGCTGAGCTAAAGCACCATTTCTGAATGCAGATGTTTAAAAAAGGAAGGTAAAATAGACTCCAAGTGGTTTGGGGGGGGGGAAAAAAGTGAAACATTTCTAACAGTGATGGTATCAGTACTTCTCTTACTTTGTTTTCTCTTTTACTTTTCTTGACATTAGCAAGTTTTACCCAAGGTAAAAAATATTCGCATGGTTTGAGGAAATAGATAGATGGGCACTAGTGAGCAGAAGTGAAAGATGAGCAGTTACAGATACATGGCATTAAAAGGGACCTCCCAAGCCACCGACCCCAGCTGCTGCTCCAGGCACAAGCATCGTGCTGCCATTTCCACAACCCAATGTAGCTGATGGGATGTACCCAGAGCCCTCATGTGCACCTCTCCCCACCCCGTGCTACACCTCAGGAGTGACATGAGTTGCCCCAGAGCCACCGCATCCCAAGGGTGAGACCTTGCAGTGTCCTGCTGAAGTATATCAATGACCTCTGTGTACCAGCTTCTCCATGAGCTGCTTTTGGACAAAGCTCCTTGGTTTGTTGGATTTAGGGAATTTTTTTTTTTGTCAACAATGCCTGAAATGTTCAATTCTGCTGGGAAAAAAAAAAGTTGGTGGTGTTCTACGACATTTCCTGGGCTCCTTGCCTGGAAGGCTCTTCTCAATCTCACACTCTGCCTGTGGGGAAGGAAGGGAGCTGACAAGCCCCTGGGAGGGAGAGGAGCTGGCAGCAGGAGCAGGGTGGGTGGAGGAAGGCTGCAGTGGGGTGTAAGAGAGGAGGAGAAGGGTCTGTTGTCAGCCCCCAGCAGCCAGCCTGCCAGTCTCACCAGGAGCAAAGGCCATCATGAAGATCTACTAAGCCCTCAGCTGGCATGTCAAAGGAAAAGAAATAATAGAAGAAAATTATTTTAGTTCCTTCAAAACAGCCAGAAATTCACTCAATACTGCTGGTGCAGAAGACGACGGCATCTTTATATGGAGAAATTTTCCATGAAGCTTTTCTTCCCCATCTCCAACCAAAACTCATCACACTGATGCCCTCTTTTCGCACCTCACTTTTCCCAGTTCTCAAATTCCCCATTTTTCCTATATGTTATACTCTCATATTAAAACATCTTTCTCACTTTTGCCTACTGGCAATGCACAGGTTATTCTTATTTCTCCCAAGGGTGTGAAACACAGAAAAATCACAGTCCAAATCATCATTTCTCCTGCTTTGTTAGCTTCCCTAACCACAGTTCAAGCAGCTCTAGGGGAACAGCCTCCAGACCCTGCAATCTGGCCAGTGCTGTTACCTGAGTGTAGCTTCCTGATTTATTGCTCACAGATGCACTGTAAGCGCCTTCCGCTAGCTCAGGCAATGCTTCCATAGCACTGACAGCACAGTTCTGTGCTGCTGGATCACCCAGCCATGTAACAGACTTTGCATGAGATAGGGACATCCAAATGCCTTGGACAAGGTGTTAAGTTTCCCAAAGCCCAAAAAATCACATTTTCCCAGTTTTCTGCCTGTGTGCTTTCAGAGCATCCCTCTTTCCTTTCTCTTTCACGAGCCAGAATTTAAAGACAGTTTCTATTTGCATTTTTTTTCTTGACAAGAACATTGTCACCAAGGAAAGGGTTGGAGATATCCTTCTTCCTGGCTATAAACTGACCAACATGTTTCAGGACTAGCACATTTCTAACCTTTGTTTTCACATAGATTTCTGCAGACACCTCTTCCAGCCATATGAGCAGCATATGTGTAAAATGTTGCACTTAAGTGAAACGATGCATTTGGAAAACAACTCTTATTATTCTCCCCTTCTTGCCGCAAAATTAGAGGGGTTTGTTCACTGCTGTGCTGGCTGTGGCCAGGGTGTTCATGGTAGAGTCAAGGAGGTGACAGAGCAGGCTGCTCTGAAAGGGACACGCAACCAGGACTGAGGGCGACAGCAGGGCAGCACTCTCAGCAAGAAATGCAGCCCCCCTAGTATGTGGGCAAGGGTTGAGTGGGTCCTGTGGCCACAGTCCAGATTTCCAAGCAAGTGCAGAGAGATGGAGCAGCTGCAAATCAAGCCATAAGGTCAAGGCACAAGGGGCCAAAGGGCTGAACTAAAAATGCAGCTCGGTGGCGAGCAGATGCGGGGTGCATAGATAAGCTGCCCACGATATCATTGACTGATGGCATCCTCATGGCCCAGAGTGCAAGGAGCTGCAGAGCAGCTCAGCGATTCCTCTGTCCCATGACCCACAGCACCCAGACTGTGCCATCAATCCTCACCTCAGTGCTTTCACCGAGGTGGCTCTCAGAAGATGCCTTGCCCAGCCAACTGGTTCTTTTGCAGCAGAAGCATTCAATTCTTGAAACATTTTTGGCTGTACTTTACCTTAAAATAAAATGTACAAAATCAATCTGTGTTGCAATATTGAAATTTGACAGCATCACTCCTCTCAGGGCAGCTTGGTTATTAACACAATCACTTAACAACAATTATACCACTCTTCTCTAAAAGCGACACTATAGCCATCAATACAAGGGAACATAAAGGAACATGGGCAAGCTTGCTTCTTAGTTCATGCGGGTTACACAGCAAGTGACAACAGTTTTTGGATAGAAATGGATGTACCCACCACCTTTGCAAATATATTTTCTGGAGAGCTGCAGTAACTGAGTGTGTATGAGCTCCCCTTTTCCAGCTAGTTCCAGGCAGCAGATGCGGATCAAAGGAGTACTCCTCCTGTGTAAGGAAATCATTAGCAGACTTCCAGTGGCACAGAGCTGTAAATCAGAGGTGAATCAACCCTGCAACCTGTAGAAATTCAGAGCACAAGCAAGTGTGGAATGCCAGTAACAGGAAAGTGGCAATTCATAAGTATCTGGGGCAGTTCCATACAGACAAGGTGCCTTGAGTGTGCAGACCAGTGCCCGGGCCTTAGGCACACCAGAGCCATTGATAGCAATGGCAAACTCATAGTTCTGTCACAAATGTGCTGCTGGGGAGCACATCCAAACACTCATCAGACACCAAATGTTGGTGGGATGACACTTCCGTTACTGAGCTCTTATTTCCCTGCAAACCGCCCAACTCGACCAGTCTGTTGACATAATAATTCATGCTTTCATTTGGTGTAAACTTACTGAGGAGAACTTACTGAGAAAAGACATCCTAAAAGACTGATGGGAAGAGCTAAGGAACTGCAGGCAAAAGAATATATGTCATTTTACCCAGTGGAAAAAAAATATATATATGCATCAAAGCAACTTCATGAAAGTTGATGGAGGCAGCATAGCTGTGATTTGTATATGTAAGATCACAGGACTCATTTCTACACTGTCACTTTAGTAACATCATTGCCATCATTGGCATCACTCATTATTGGCAGCTTTGAATATTTGATTACAACCTCACACATACATGCATGCCTACCAACAGGCTCTGATTTTTTTATATCATCACAGCTTAAGCAAAATCCTGCTGGGTTTGCCATGTATCCTAGACCTTTAATGAAAACTCATGTAGCTGTAGTTTGGGAATGGTAAAATGTCTACTGTTGGCTCACTGCTTAAATCCGTAGCCATCATGTACTTTATCTTAGTGGCAGGCTGTGTCAGCTTTCTTTACATGAACAAAACAGAAAAGCAAAGATCTGGTTTGCATTGCTTAGTAGAGACCTGAAAATTAGTACATAGGATTTCTTTCATTCTGCTGAATTTCTCTATGAGCTGTTAACTCCCTTCTGTATCAAATTCTCCTTCAAAGTTAATAGACCCAGAGTATTTTCTCCCTTCTTGCCCCAAGCTGGTTTGCTCTGAATGATGTACCGGGTAAAAAGACTGTTATTTCAGCCCAGAAGGGACTGTGTGGAGCTGGTGGATGAAAGCATAAATTTTTAGACAGTTCCCTGGAAAACTGCTGAAAAGAAAACAAAAAGGTACATTACAGTGAAATTTGTCTTCAAGATGTTCTTAGTTCTGAGAAAAAAACATATTTTGCATACACGGTTGTTCAGATAAAGAGGATGAAATTACATTTGATACATTCAGGAATCTGATTTTTTTAAATTAATTAGCCCTGACAGGACTGTATCTCATCCAGATTTTAATGATCTATGCCACTAAAAAGTCCTTTATCTGAATTCTCTTCAAGAAATACTATAATCAGTCTTAGAATATTTGGTTTAAAAACCCAAGAAGTGACGGGAATGTAGCTGGATGCCGTTCTGTGTCCTCGCTGAACCGAGCAGCTGAGCACACTGCTCTAGTCGCTCTGTGGGTTTGCTAACACGATTAAAGCAAAGCCTGGGCATTAATTTAATGGAATATGCCTGTGTGGGGGAGAGATCAGAGCTGCGTGCACACCGAGCAGAGATCCGCAGAGGTCCCAGAGTTCATCAGCAGCTATCTAAGCCCCGGAGAGTGAGTGATCCTCCGTGATAGGTACATCTGACAACGGGAATTTCCAGGGAAAATGCCATGATGAACTGCCCCTTCTAGCATGCTGAGCACAACAGTAGAGCTCCCTTGTGGTAAAGCAAAATACAGACATTTTAAGTCTTTGCTGCAGGGAAAGGAGTGGGGAGGGAAGATGTGTGCGTGCACAGAAGAGGAATTGCAGCTGATGAAGAACAGCTCCTTGAGGATAGAAAAGCAAAAGTGATCTTTACAAGCTCTGTAGACTCCCCTTCATCTGACTGATAAACATTAGTAGATTTGGGTAGCATAAGCAAAAGAGCTGAATTGG
>WAAB01011236.1:0-52115 GCA_013389865.1 Piaya cayana
TTCTATGATTCTATGATTGAAGCAAATTAAGCACATTTTTGCATTTCAGGAGATGTTAAAAAAACCCAAACCCAACAAAACTAACAAACGCACCCAGTGCACTGGAGTCCCACTTCCATAATCAAAACTACAAGGAGTCTGTAAATATGTATCACAAGCCAATACAGTTACACCAGCACTGATCCTGTGGGTGTTGCACAGGGAGCCTTGACTCCATTCCCCAGTACAAGTTCTGCTGTGCAGAAGTGAACACTGCCATTATAGGATGTATGCAAGACAATGTGGGGGCTCTTAATTATTTCATAATCAAGGGAAACTTCCCTCATTTACAAAAAGCCCTTCCTTCTCTGACATTCATACTACAGTCATTTTAACCTCTTCTACAGGTGGACCTTCCTGCCTTCTATGCTAATCACTCTTCCATCACAAATTGTCACTGCTGAGAAGTTATAATTCAAATTTTGTCTTCATGTATATTTTGGTATCACTTGATAGGAGTAAGAAAGAAGGTAAATGGAAAAGGACAGAATAATGGACAGGAAGGTACTTAGTACTGGAAAGTGAAGCTGTAACAGAAAAGATGATGGATGAAAGTAATATGTTTCTTGCCTGCTGTTACTGGATTAGAGATTTTCACATACTATGTTGATATATGCTGTAAGATAGTTTATATTTATATCCATCCTTACTGAATATAAAAAGAGTTGTGAACTTCAGAAGATAAGGGGACTGAAATGTGTCCAAGCCTGATATTAGAAGAACAGACTGTTCTTATTGCTATTACGTGTTGGGGGGAAGGGGGGGGAGAAAGAAAACCCTAGCAGTGTATAGCTGGGTGGATTATTTTTGTAAGATTTCATAACAGGAATTTCAAAAAAACACCACTGATGCTTTGAGATGTACCTGCTCTGGTACAGGTTCATATACCACTACAGACACTTTGGAGTGCCCTGCTCCCATGTGGACTCATCCACAGGTCACAGCCCCTTCTTCTCAAGTTTGCACTTGAGTTCCAGCCTGTCCAGTACAGCAGTGCAGAAACAGCAGCAATACTCTGGCTACCTGTCAGCCCAGGAGCATTGCTGTTGTCCAAATATCCCCAGGCACAGCAGAGTTAGAAGCCAAGCAGTACAGCAGAACAACAAGCAACGAAAGCAAAAAGCAACTACTACCAAGCACTAGATTCTAATTCACACTAAGGCAAGCTAGACCCTGCATATTAATAGCTAAGCAGCAATAGCAGCTATAAATTTAATCTAGCACATTCCAATCATCTCTGTTACTTTCTCAAACACTTCAAGCTCCACACTGAGTGCCAAAAAGCACTGTCAGAGTTTAGCCCTTAGCCAGGAGATAAACAGTACAGAGCCACTCTCTCACCCCTCCTCACTCTGTGGGATGGGGAGGAAACTCAGAAAAGGAAAGGAGAACTCACAGGTTAAGATAAAACCAATTTTAGTAGAACAATGAAAGGAGAGAGAATAATGATAATGCTAATACTGACACTAATACAAATAAACAGTGAATGCCAAACAGTGATCACAGTGAGCGCTGCATTTCTAGCAAGCTCAGAGATCCCAGCAAGTGAAGAGGTCATAGCGAGCACAGAGATCATCCAACCTAGAAAACCAAATGGTAGCACAGGAAGTGTGACACCTAGAGCAGTGCCTGACCCAGGCAAACTTCTGCTTTAGAAGCGGGGCAAGACATTTATGATAGCAGAATACTTCTATTGGCCACTTTGGATCAGCTCTCCTGCTTATTGGTAAAATATGGGAAACTGAGAGTGACCATCAGAAACATCAATGTATTTTTCAGCATTTTTCTCATACTAAAACTGAGAAAAACATCAGTGGCTGGCAAGGAAATTTACCCAGCCAAATATCCTAGCCAGGGGTAAGCATCACCTAGCAATAGTTAAAACAATGTGTTAACAACATTATTCTCATACTCAATCCAAAACACAGCAACTACTCCAAAGAAAATTAGTTCTATCTCAGCTGGAAACAAGACATTCTTTTAGTAACCATTTATGAATCTTTAGTCCATACATTTGTCTAATTCCTTTTTGAACTGCCTGATAATATCTGCCTCCCATGCCTCCTGTGGTGTTTCCCAAAATTGAGTACTTGTTTGTAAACAGACACTGACTTTTGTCTGTTATAAACAGATCTCGTAACTTTTGTCTTGTTCTCATATTAAGTAATTTAGGGAACAGCAGTCATTTATTGTGCATTGATTAAGTATTGCTGCCAATCATAAACCATGTCAATTTTTAATTATTAACTGGTTGTCCTATAGTTCTGTCCAGGACAAAACAGTCTGGAGACAACTAGAGCTAAATATGAATACCACTTAGATGCTGACACTTGTCCTTGGATCCTAGCATTAGGCCTTGACCCTCTTTCTGCTTTTAATTATTACAGCGACACAACCCTCCATGTACAAACAAGTGCTATGTTTTCACACTGCTTTCTTCACAATTGTATAACAAAGCCATCCTTCTACCTACTGAACTGGCTGTCATGAATTTGTATTATTTGCTGTTTAAGTACCTGCTTCCCTTTTATAATTAAAGAAAGTCCATGACTTTGGTTTTTTAAATGGCATTTTCAGCTAAGGAATCAAATTTGTGGCCATTACTCTGACAGAATCAGAGTTTATTTGACCTAGCTCTTAGGCCAGATTAGGAAATATATTTCGATGGCTAACTCCCATTCACATTTGTTTATGTGTCCAGTCTTTAATTTCTAGTTCAGTTTAGGAACTGAAAAGACTGAATGAGTTGATAGTCAACTGAGATAAACTAGAGAGACACCAAGAGGGAAAGAAATATACTTGAAATAATAATTTTCTATATGACATGAAGAGTCAAAGCCAAGTAAAGCTTCTAGTTTTTTAATACATCTGCAACCTATATTTATATCAGTAATGAAAAATTATTTCTGAGCATTTTCTGTCCTTCTGTCACTGCTGTGTATGCACTCCTTGCTCCTTAATTGCCTTAATACAATGTGGTCTTTAAAACTTGTACAACTTGAAACACTATTACTTTACTGTATCATGTGCCAGAATACTTCTGGTCTCTGGAGCTTGCATCAGATTTCTTCCTTATAAACCACCTGTCATGGAGCTAGCTGCCATGAGAAAGATGTGCCAACACAGTTAATTTTTAGATTAAAATATCTAAGAGCTGGCAAAAAAAAGTGTTATTAATGGACTTATATGACCCGGAATTTATTTGACTTGTTGATACAGAGTCACTCTTTCAATTAGCATTCCTACTAATAATTTCATAAAAGAGACCATGTGCTGAATACTCCTGAGATAGCTCAGTGCCTCTGAGTTTTATGAGCTTTTGAATTTTTTTCTCCCCAGGATAAAGAGCCTAAGCCAAATGACAAAACTGGAACAACAGCTTCTTCTAGATCTGTGGCTAAAATTAAGAAGTCATTGGCCAGTAATGTTAACCACAGTGCTCACATAGTGCTTTTGTGAGTGCTAACTCTAGTAAAAAAAAGGTTTTCTATTTTTCTTTTCAGTGTATAAAATTGGATTAAATCCAGCTTCTATTAAAAGCTGTCAGACATGAAGCACAAATTCTCAAGACTTGTTATTGAGCCAAAATAGACGGCTCATCACTTTCTCACTTGCATTGCTCATGTGAAAAATACCACAGCCAAATGGAAAAGTAAGTTTATCAGCATCAGAATACATACTGCAAATTGTGACAATACACTGATATACAAGTAATTCCAAGGTTAAAAATTCCTCATTGTGCATGTTCTGTTTATATGGGGTTTAGGCAGGCTTACTTAGTGCGAGGCTTTTAAACCTAGAATAATTTTTTAATATCCATAGAAAATTTCCTGAAGTTTAATGGGTGTCCACTTGTTTCAAAAATGGGGACAAATGTTGTTTCAGGTCTCCAACACAGATATTTATGTATTTAATTAGATATCCATATTTTGTAAGGTGAATCACATACTTTTTAAGTACATTTGTCTTTTGATTAAGGCCTGAAGGCGCTCCTGACAAATATAAATGTAGTTAAAGTTAGAAAACCTCAGTTTGCTTTAAATTGTTGAACAGAAGTGGCAAGGATAGAACTTGCAGACCCTCCTGCTGGTAGACCTGTTGACTGCTGGCCTTCGGTGACACTGAAATTTATGTCTTCTTCCCAATGTGTCCTGAGAACTGTCTTCTATCTCTGTCCCATGAAGGAGATTCAGTGAACTAGATAAAAGCTGAAAAACTGTAGCAAATGAAGAACTTGTGTCTTTCCTCAGTTACGAACATAAGCAGACTTTAGGCTTACTATATGTTTAGACTTGCTAAGTGACCCAGAACAGAAACAGCATTCCTGCATCACACAGCCGGGCCTACATGTTACTAACACTGTGCTATTAACCAAAAATTCCAATGAGAGAAATAAGGTAATATTGGATAGGCTGCTACTAGCTTCTAGGCAAAACTATGGAAAAGATGATGTGTGATTTATTTAGTAAATAATTATTAAGTATTAATATAAATAATGGCATTTTACCTCATTTTATGGAAAAGGATTTTTCAGACTGATTGCATTCTATGTTGAAGTTGTAAGTTTGTTTTACAAATTCAGCTAGCTATATAAATGAAATAAATCAAATACTTAAATACTTTGAAAGTTTTTATTTTTATAACTGTGCCACATTGTGGTTTGAAATATAAAGCTTTCTAATAAGCATGACTGTCAATAAGAAATTATTATCAAATGATGACAATCAAATGATGAAAATTTGTCTTTGCAGAAAAGCTGAAAAAAACAGTGGAGGTTTTTCTCCTGTACTGATGAAATTTGAAATATTAGAATCAAATCACTGAGCCACAACAGCTGCAATTTAAGCCACATCTGTCATAAGGGAAGGAAGACTACACACAGAAAAAGTAGGATCTTAAATTCCACTATCAGGGCCTGTTTGGGCCCCCTTTGACCTCCACAGCTGAAGAAGAAGGGTCATTTGATATCTGCGCAGCAAATCAGAGACCAAGAAATCTTCCAAGGTAAAATCAAATGCAGTGTTTGTTTTGGACACAGTCAAAGTAATAAACCAGATACTTGGGTCTACTCCGAATGGCAACTTCTGAAATTTGGAAAATAGATCTCAATCTGGTGAGATCACAATTTCATACCCTGTACACAGCCACAGCTGCAAAACAAAACTTGGAATTGATCCGACACACCATAGTGCCAGAAAATAAAAAGAAGGCCCAGTAATATAAGTAAGAAAGAGAGAGTAAAAGAAAGGAGGTAGCAGGGGGAGGAAGAAAAAAAATAGTCAACACTCCAATGGCACATACCAGAGTTCCTCTGGAAAATATGGTCCTCCTAACAGCAACTCCAGCAGCACTACTTCAGAAACACTTGCTATATGAGCCCTTCAGCAGCACCTTTCCAGGCTGATTCTATTGTGGTGGTGGGCATGCGTCCCATACCTTCTTGTCAAGTTCTATTTACAGGGCAAGCGCATGTCCCATTAGCTTGTGAGTGGTGGTCTTGCTATGCATGAACAGAAGCTCCATTGGGAAGGCTCTCAAACTGAGGCTGGAGGCTACAGGGCAGTCAGGTATAGGGAAGCAGAGAGCAGCAGCTGGTCTGCTCCTCCTTTGCCCCAGTTATGCAAAAACAGTACCTCCTCCGACACCTCCCCATCTCTTTGTTAGCCAGGAGCTACACAATAGCCACTCAGGCGCACCTGACCCTGCACTCAGACAATGTTTAAGACACAACACAGTGCCAGTAAATGACTCGCTTTTTACACCCAGGAAAAAGTAACTCTGAGGATCTAACATATTACTTCCCCCATCTGCTTTGTCTTTCTTGAATAGATAGCAAATTATAGAGTGCAGACTGAAAAAGAAATACAGATGTTTTCATCTTAGGTGACCCATTTCACAGCCTGGAACAAAGACCTGGTAAAATGTTTCCACAAAGCTTTGCAAGACACACTTGAGCTGCGGGCAGATTTCTGCAATCCTTTTTAAGATTCACAGGTTAGGTTGTGCTGCCCTTTCACTAATACTGGCTCTATCTTGCTACATCAGTGATGAGCTTTGTCATCGTACACCTACAGAAGGTTTCAGCAACTATATGACAGTTAGTTGTATAGCAACTGTCCTTAATTCATAATCTACTTCTTTCACAGCTTACTGTTTTTCCTTCCTGTCCATGCCAAAAAAAGGTCAATAAAACTGAACCCAAATTCCTGATGAAAATTTCTATATTTGTCAAAAAAATTTTGTTGCTGATTCTGTCTTGTCATTTAATATATGGAGCAGGTGATGAAGATGTAGGAAGCTTAGAAAAAAAGGGTAAAATTATGATCTTTTAACACTCATGACTTTGGAAGAAAGAACACAATTTTATTTAAGAGCAAAACCATGCAGTTTTTTAAACATGGTGTAAAATTGAAAAGCATTTTGCACTATTACCTGTGAGCTTTTTTAAAACTCAAGCTCGTCTAAGATGTCATGATAGACTGTTCTGATGAATCAGAACAATTGAGTTCACATTCTCCTTTTACTTAAATAATGCATTTGCTTATAGTGAATCTTCATTTTTACAAACGTCACTTTCTCTGACATCTTAGCCTCCATGTTTGTCCCATGACCACCGTGGTGTTGGCTATGAATACCTTTGATGAGTTGTACCCATATAGTGAGTATCACATAGGGGCTGTGACAGTTAGTTAATCTGTTAGTGTGAGTGTGGATTAGCTATAGAAATAGACAAGGCCCAGATTAATTAAAATATTAATTAAAAATAATAATTAGAATAAATAGTAACATTGAAGTATCTTCATTGAAGAATCTTAGAGTCACAGCATGGTTTGGGTTGGAAGGGACCTTAAAGATGATCTAGTTCCAACTCCACTGCCATGGGTAAGGATAACTACCACTAGATCAAGCTTCTCAAAGTCCCATGCAACTTGGCTTTGAACACTTTCAGGGAAGGAGAATTTGCAGCTTTTCTAGGCAACCTGATCCAGTGTCTCACCACCCTCACATTAATAATTTCTTCCAAATAGCTAATCTAAATCTACTTTTTTTCAGTTTACAACTATTACCCCTAATGCTATTATTATAGTGCCTGATAAAGAGACCCTCTCTGCCTTTTCTGTAAGATCTCTTAAAGTACAGGAAGGCTGCTGGAAGGTTCCCCCTCCTCGACACCTTCTTGACCCTGTGCTAAGCTACCCCAACTCTCTCAGCCTGTCTTCATATGTGAGATGTTCCAGCCCCCTGATCATCTGCACAGCCCTCCTCTGGACCCACTCAAGCAGGTCCATGTCTTCCTTATGCTGGGGAATTTGAGCCGAACACAGTATCAGCTGAGATTTCACATGAGCGCAGTATATGGGGAACATCTCCCCCAACCTCCTGGCCACACTTCGTTTGGTGCAGCCCAGGATACTATCAGTTTTCTGGGCTCAGTACACATTGCTCTCTCAAATTCAGCTTTACATCCACCAATACTGTCAAGGCTTTCTCTGCACGGCTGCTCTCAGTCCACTCGTCACCTAGCCTGTAACCATGTTAGAGATTGTTCCAACCCAGGTGCAAAACCTTGCACATTTGGCCAAAACCTTATTTTGACAGAACTATTTGAGCAGATCATGGACTAAAAGAGGTGTCTGTTTCTATTTGCATATATAAACATGTTCATGTCAGGCTGTGTGATGAGTTGCTCAAAGGCAGACACCATGTAGAAAGCAATGACATTTCAGGTAAAGAGAAAGTGCATTCTTACGGAAATCATCAATTTTATTACTATAGAGAATCTAATAGTTTGTTCTTGATCTTATTCAGATTTGCCAGTGTTCAATTACCTTTATGACAGCTATACAGAAACCTTATCTAGTTGCTGCAATTTAAACCTGGTAAGTAGCTAATCATACACAACCACTCTGTCACTAACCCACAGTAGTATACCAGGGAAAGAACTAGAAGAATAGAAATGAGAAAACATGTGGATTGAGATAAAGGCAGCTTAATAGGTAAAGCAAACTCTGCACATGCAAGTGAAACAAAATGAGAAAATTATTACTTCCCACCAGCAGGTAGATATTCAACTATCTTTAGGAAAGCAGAGCTCCATCGTGCATGATGATTATCCAGGCAGAAAAACACCATGGCTCCAAACATTCCTTCTTTATTCTCCAGCTTTTATTGCTGAGCATGATGTTATACATATGGTTTGGGATATGCCTTTGGTCAACTGGCATGAACTGTGCCAACTATGTCTCTCTCCAGCTTTTTGTGATCCTTCAGCCTAATTACTGTTGGAGTAGTATGAGAAGCAGTAAAAGGCCTCGATGTTGTGTAAGCACTTATCAGCAATAGTTAAAACATCACTGTGTTATCAACACAGTTCTGATAACAAATCCAAAGAAGCACCATGAAAGAATTCATAGAAGATACTTTTTAAAGAAAGTAACTATTCCTGACAAAATAAGAATATTGCGGGGGATTGGGGAACGAGAAGGGTGTGAGGGGGAGGGACAAGGGAGGAGAGGACATAGAAAATGAGAAAGACAGCTCTGACTGCTTTTTAGCACAATTTTTATTATCATAAATTAGTTTTTTCTTAAAAGTACTGAGTACTGAGATATATAATATATCCCAAAGAGGTAAACAGTATAGAAGATACTTTGTTTTCATGCTGTCTATTTGTCTCAGAAATTTAATGTAAGTTTTATACTGTAAATAGTTGATTATGCCATAAATACTTTATTATTAAAGGAACAATTGAAATGAATCTCACCTGTACTTAGTTCCAAAATATTATCATTTTCTCCATCCTTCTTTCGAAAATGTCATAATAGTGTAAAAAATTGCTGAAATACTATCATAAACTGAAAAAAATAGTGATCACAATTACAGTAAAAATTGACTGAGACCAATTTTTTACTGGATTACTTCCAAAATTAGAACATAGAAAGAGCACTGGGGACTTGACATAAGGTGAAGCTTTCTGGACCACCTGTGTGCTCTGTCAGAACACACATCACCGCTGTCAATCAAAATTCCAGTAATGATAGTAAGGAGTCAGGGAATAACAGAAATTTGTTACGAGTATAAAAAACACCAACACAGTATGTCTTAAAGTGGGATTTAAAAGTATCTTCAGAAATCAGTGTGAAATCTTCAGAAAGCAAAGTGATTAGGCCAGTCAGGCACCAGTTGATGAGACTTCAAGATTATGTGAGTTTTGCGTTTCATAGTACCAGAAGTAATTATCAGCTAGCTGGTATGCAACAATGCACTGCGTCCCTATGATATGCTGTTATAGAGTAGATGATTTTTGTACAAATTTAAAACCAAATTCTGTCTCTTCTAAAGGAACAAAAAGGGCTCACAGCTCCATTTCAGTTAAATTCAAAGTCAAATAATGGCAAATATAATTAGTTATGTCCTGTTATTACAAAATCAGGGGCAGGTGCACAGTTGTGTTCATTGAATAGTTTAATTCATTGAATAGTTTCACATTTTTCAAACCAACAACAGTGAGTATTTCAAGCATTTCCACCTGCTTTGTGACCACACCCTATAACGACAATTGCATCATATCAGTACCATATTTGTGGGTTGCCTGCAGATAGTCTGTCTAGGTGTATTCAATTATATGTTAAATTGTGAATTGTATTTGCCCAAGAGAACTTTGAACTCTAGGTAGTGTGCTTGAGTGTCTAAAGATAAACGGTGAGAATGCAATATGAATCTGTTCAGGAAGTTAATCTAGGAGCCTTGAGATGCTTTTCATGTAAAATATAGATAAATACATAAATTATTTTTTTCTTTCTGCACTACAACTAGCAAAAGGTTCTAGAGGTTTCTCCTTGCTGTTTTCTTGCCATTAATATAGTTTCAGATATGTTCCTATATTCATGTGCAAATTATGTTCCCACCTTGAAGGGTAACTTAGTAATATCTTTTGTATTTCAAACTGATTGCTTTTCTCTTACAGTCTTACTACTTACATCTCAATGCACCCCCCAGGGAGTCATGCCCTCTTCTTTGCATTTGAAAGTTTATCTTGGAGACAGGTAAAAGGAAGCTGCCTTTCTTTGTGAATACTCACATTTTTGCTTTAACACAGATTATATATTGTCATTCTACTGCTTGAAAAATTCAGAACAACCTTCAGCAAGCTGTAATCATCCCAGTCCTGAAAAACTTAGCATAATTTTGATTATCTCTAACTGGTGTTTGGTTTCAAAGGGAATTTTAAATCAGGCTAGATAAGTGTCATATATAACGATGAGGGCTTCCATAAATCCCTCACTGATCCACTATTCAGGAAATACCTTAGGTACAAAATACTTTTATTTTGGAATTTAAAAAGTTAGTTGATAAAGAAATCAAATAAATATTTATTTTTAGAACTAATTTTGATTTAGAAACAATATTCAGTTAGAATTCTAACATTCAGTTAGAATTTGAAATCCTACATCACATCAGTTCAACAGCTAAATTTTTTTTTTCATAATTGAAAAACATATTTAACCAGTGTATTTTCATAAAGGCTGGCTGTATGACATTTCTACTAGGTAGCCTTTTTACAGTCTACTTTAGATGTAACTGCATTTCCATTCATGTTTGATTTATTTTCAGTTTTATTCTGACACATTAACCATTTCAGTAACCATGCATTCATATTTTTCTCTGTAATGGTAGGCATAAAAAGATCTTTTTTTCACCCATAAATAACTAATAATAACTAATAAATGCACTTTCTAGTGCATTAGGGTTATGGCAATGCAGAATTATAAAGCTTAAACATGTTGAACAATGATAAAAGAGAAACTCTATTAAAATAATGAACAAATGCAGTATATGTGAGATTAGAATCAGGTACATTACACCCTTCATGAAAAGAAATCACATTAAGAAGCCATTACCGAAATAGCTTTGTTACCTGAATATGATATAACTTGTGCTGAAGTTACAAAACCTTGGAATTTATATTTTATGTTTTTAAATGGCACCAGAGAGAACTCAAAAGATTGTCAATTTTCTGCGTTTGCATTGTGTTCCAACCCACAGAATGTGCCTATAACGTCATTCAGTTGCAGTCCTAGGAATTACATGATGACATCAGCAACATGACAGTTTACAAGAACATGACAGACCTGAAAGCTTAAAAGGATCCAGAAATTGAGGAAAATACTTAAAGGATATTATACTGAGAATAATAATAAATTATGTATATATATACACTGCTGTGTTAAACTGTTTTTTTTCTGTATGTACTTCAATCACCTGTGAAAATCCATCATTATTTGCACCTCCAAAAATTACTTCAGAATCTGTGAATTCACAATTAAATAAATTGCTAAGACATTCCTGGAAGTAAAGCATAAGAGAATACATTAACTGGAAATTTTTCAATTTGAAAATGCTATTGATTACAACTATGGCTGAAATTTATAATTTCTGAAATTAAGATGGTATTGACTGTTGCTGTCCTTCTACTTCTTTAGAATTATGTTATGAAATTAAATATGACCTTTGTGTGGCAGATTTCCAGATTGTTTTGGTAGAAGTAGCCTCAACATGCCCATGAAAAACAGTAAAAGTTTAAGCTCCTGAAATAAAATTTATCTTACTGGATCAACCTTAACTCCGGAATACAAATTTAGAGCCTTTAGTACATCTTCACTTTACTGCATCAGCATCCTAGGAATAATAAAGGCTTCTGATGGCATTTAACATCACAGCAATAAAGAAATAAAATACATGAGGCTAATGGAAAATAATGTCAAATACTAAGGTGAGAACAATAGTAAAATAATTTCAGTCTTATGCTGCTTTCCAAGCATGTAGTGCAAGAATACATTCCCATTTCTTCTCGGAATAGTATTCAGAGTGCTGGTTATCATTAGTGAACTTACCATACACCACTCACACTTCAGTACACAGAATTATCACTTTACTTTCTTATTCCTTCTTAGGAAGGTCTATCTTTTCTTGCAGGCACACGAGTATCTCCTAAAGCTGCACATGCATGTCAGAGCCAGTACTAAGATCAAGTACTAATCTTTGTTTGTAATTCACAGTGTTGAACAGAAAATGTTGAATAGAAGTGGTGTTCTACTTCTCTTATTTTCAGATTATTTTTTGCAATTATTTATGTTGTGCATGTTGAAATAGAATCATCCTGTCTTATTTGCCAGGACACTTTCCTTATCCATTATTAGATGAATAAGAATCAAAAGAAAACTAATCAAGCAGGGAGAGAAATAATAGCACATTGGGTCTAGATGTCAAGGTGTTGGCAGTGGGGTGTTGCATGGATGGCCTCCTTTGGGAGATGTGTTGGGAAAGAAAGAGTGAAATTGAGCCTGGGAAGGTGGGAGAGGAAAGGTGTTACTGTTATGTTTCCCTTTGTTTCTCCCTAATCAAATGTACTGTAATTGAGGACAAAATAAATTTATTTTCCCCAAGTGGAGTCTGTTTTGCCAAGAAGGGTAATTGGTAAACAATCTCCCTGTCTTTATGTCAACACATGACTTTTCCTATCCTATTTTCTCTGAAAGAAGAAGGAAGGAGCAACTGTGTGGGAATTTGACTGCTAGACAAAGCTAACCTACTACAGACAGTTAAAATGTCTTTGTTTTCTTCTGTGTAAAATTATATGTCAGCTTTGAAATCCCTGTACATTAAGCAAGACTTAACAATGCACGATTAATGACCAAACTTTTATTTTCATCACATTTACCTATCATTTAGTACAAAGTGTTATTTAAATATACATTTTATGCATGAAACATTTCTAAATTTATTTTTACTTTTTACAACACTAACAATAATGATGATAATAATGAAATATTACATCTTTTAATTCATTCAACCGTTGCATGAACAACATGCTTCGCACTTCACAAACACAAGTATGAATAATATCCCAGAGGATAAAGAAACACTTGATACAACACGTGGAGACTTGAAGATAGTGACTCTCATCTCTTCTCTCTCTCTTATAAACTCTTTTCTCTATTTCCATCTCTCTCAATGTTCTTTTTTCCTTTCTTCTTTGTAACAAGAGTGGCTACAGCAGACTATGGCAGGCATTTTTCATTTTGGTTTAGACTGGCAATATCAGGCTCTTTTTCATGATTTTTTTTTTCCAGTTTGGATAAACAGATAGTTGTACAGTGTTACCAGTGTTTTCTTTGTTGTGGATTGTTGCGGTAACATCAGCCTTTGCAGTTTCTTGTCACTGTTCTACTGTATGTGGGTCACTGATAGTTTCCAGTGTTTCAGAGCATGCACCTTTTTTAGTAAAATATTGTTTACGCCCTTCTCCTCAATGATTTGTGTTGCTCTGACACCATGCTGGTGATTCCAGAGAGCTCACTTTAAGTGGGACACAACAACTTTTTAAAGTCAGTACCAGGAGTGGGGTCCTGGTGAGAAACATTGAGGACGGTGTATATTTGGGACAAGTAGTTTTAAGTAATAACTGAAAGGGAGTTTTGCCATCCTGCTTGGAGCAGTCGAGCCCCAACAGTAACCATGGGTGTCCAGATGCTTGTGTTTGACTGCTGCCTTTTAGAAAATGTTTTGAGTGGCTACAAAGCATGTTACAACCCTACTGGATGTGATTGAGCAGATAAACACTGGCAGTTACCAGTTGTGGTGGTGGAATGGATTAGGGTTCTTGCAAGATGGAATTGAAGTAGGTCAGGCAAAAGGAAAGCCTTTGTGTGCAGAGCTCTTGTGACCACCCTTGTGACTGCTGAAAGGGAATGGCACAAACTGGCAAAAAGGGAGGCAGAGCTGGAGCCATGGCTGGGTGCATGTATGGAAACCATACATGAGATGAAAAATTCAGGACAGAATTGCTCCTTGAAGATTTTTGTCTAGTATACTAGAACATCTCCTGTATCCCCAAATCACCCCAGGCAAACTGGGATGACAGGGACTTCTCCTATATTTCCCAGTTACACTGGGCAAACAAACATTGATTATAACTTTTTCCTAGAATACGTACATTTAAAAACTAATCTGAAAAACAAACATGCACAAAATACAGATGGAAAACTCAACTGTTTTAATAATTTTTTTTAAAACTGCATAAATATGCATTATACTGCAATTTCAAGCCATTGGGATTGGGGGCATATTTAAATGGTATTTTTATGTAAAACTAAGTGTGCTATTAAATACGGTATCCTATGTGACAAACTTCCTAGCTCTGTGAAGGCATTTCATGCTTGTATTCTTTATTTTTCCCTACCTAATTATTTTCAATCTTGATGCCTCTGTGTAATGTCTGCTTCTCTGTGTACCTTCAGCACATTCTTCAAGGTAACTGTCTTTCAGGTGGATGTACCAGGGCTCAGTTCATCTCATCTTAAAATAGATAGCTAAAATAGGCCAAATTAAATCGAAGGCTAAACTGCTAATGCACATGGGGATTTCTATACTGTAGGACAGCAAAGTTCAGTGAGTTGAATCCCACTTCTGGTACACTATTTTGGGGGTTTTCTGTAGCTTACAGAAGTAAGCAATTACCAGTGTGCATGTGTGTCTCTGTGCACTGAAGGACTCTTGTCAAGTTTGTTCCTGTTCCTCTCTTAACTACAAAGCTAACAGAAATTTAGGTTATCAAACAAAACGGACATCTATATAATCAAACCAAATTAAAAAAAAATGAAATTCCACTTCCTCAAAACAAAATTTTAAGGGGAAAAGATTTCAGGTACATTTTAACTGTTTATCGGCCAGATTGTCTGGAAAGTCTGAACTACTTCCATAGTTTATTCTAATTCTGATAAAAGGCTTATATAATTATATGAGAAGATTTGGATTTTGTTTCAATTTTATACACATACTGCATAAACTTTCAAAAGAGATATGTTAGGGGATTGAAGACTATATCTAGGAGCCATAGTTGAGCTTTTGTAGCAGGCCAATGTCCAGAATAGCTCAACAAAATACATCAGATTAAAAAACCCACAAAACCAGCTCTATTTATATTTTTTTACACTAACTCATGTAATGTAAATCTAGCAGGAATATAAGGTTTTGTGTTTGGTTTTAGCAAGTAATTGGCCAAAGGTGTGTTAATTCTAATATGTAATACATACAAAGAAACCTAGAGCTTTCCTTTAATGCAAAAGAGAGCTCAGAAGACTTCCTCAAGTATCAAAAATGCTGTGAAGAAAGCAAGACGAATCAGTGAGGTGGTTAATTTTTTTTAGATTAGGTTGCTATGCAAATAAGTTTAGTAATATCTTAAACACACTTTTCTGGAAGTTAAAGTGTCTATCTACAAATACTTCTAAAGTACATAGAGACTGTGACTATCAAAAAGATTATTTCTGTTATGCCTGAGAAGAATATCTGTGGAGATCTTGATTTTTATGGTTTTTCACTGTTTTAACTCATTAGAAATTTTTTTTTTTTTTTACTTTATAAAGAACTTCTTATTAGCTAAGTATTCATTTCATCATATGCATTAAGTATTCATGAAGAGGCATGTAGTAAGGTAATAAAATATTGTACGTGTATGCCCATACTCTTAGAACAGCATGCATGCAATGAAGAAAACATTTTAGTTTTAACTGGGTAATGGAAAACAAGATAAATCAACATGTATAATTATCAGTAACAATATGAGAAGAACATATATATATATGTATATAGGATACGAATCCCGTATACATCATAAAATCATCAATTGTGTTGTTTCTGTGCGGTTCTAAGTCTGCTCATCAGTAGAAAGAAATGTCTTCTCACTATGTTGCCATTGCTATCTTCGTTTCTTTTAGTGCTGTTTGGCAAGATCCAATCCATCTGTCCATTTTACATGATGAAAGAACACTAATAAGGCTGTTGTAGATGAACAGCCAAACTGGGGAGTGGTGTGTTTGAGGGAAGGGAAAGGAAGGGAAAAAAAAAGAGAAAAGAAAGAAAATCAATATTTAGTATCTGTTTTAAAGTTCCTTATTTTACTAAAGGTTTTCAATTTTTTTTTCCCAGAAATGTAGTGGCAATGTATTTCATAATGTCTTTTGTAAATTTATCAGTATTTTACTACAAACTCGTATAAACATTTTGTTCTACTGCATATTCCTTCTGTCATCCACATGCATTAGTAATAGCATAGATCAGATTAGGTAAGTTTCTGTGACTAAAAGCTGCAATAAACCTTTTAAAAAATATTGTTGTTTAAGACATTGAGAATTCCCCCTACCTATATCTATTGTTAATATTTAAGAAAGGTAATCTAGTACATTTTTACATGCTCCTAGGTAAATGCAGAAAGTACAAATATCTAATTTGGTATTCTTTTACTTTAGCTGAAGAAATAATATATTACATATAATGAGAGAAATAAATAATTCTTCCAGCAGAATAAATTTGTGGCGTGAAATTTGAGTTTATTTGAAAAACTGTTTGGTTTTCTGGGATGCCTGTTGATTGCCTTTGGATCATATCTGAACAGTAATTTAAAAGAAGATACAAATTACCACTGTGGATGTGAAAAAGTGCAAAGGAAACATGGATTTAATGACAGGACACACCTTGAAGGTAGGAAAACCTCAAAATAATGTAAACACAAGATTCAAACCTGCAATATATAAAAGTTGTCATTAGCAACTCTAATTAGATTGACTACATAAACCTGCCCACTAGTTACATAGACTCAGTAATATGTGCCACAATGCACAACATCTCAGAACAAAATTAGAACCATATATTTTGTCTTCTTAAAATTTATGTCAGATTAATCAATTATTTTATTGCCTCTAAGAACAGTATTAAAATTTACATAAAATATATTATTCTTTTTAAGTAGTATTATATATTTTAAGCATCCCAAAGTAAAGACAGAAAATTAGTCACCCAGTTTCTTTGTTCTTCCAATATTCCAAGTTGCTACCTATCAAGGTAGCACCCTAATCGCAAAATTATAGAGCACAGGAAGGAAGAACACCTCCTTTCCTCTTTGTCGAATGTGAGTAATGATACAAAAAGGTCCTCTGGCTTAAGAAGTTGGTATTTGTACAGTAGTTTACATTCAGGTCATTCTCCAGCTCCTACTGTACAATCTAGTTTCCATTTTATATAAAACAGGTATTGAGTAAAATACAAACCAAATCCTGCCAGTACATAAGTAAAATGCAGAATGTTTCAAGTGTGACATCTCCTTTCTCTAGGAAATTAAGAAGATTTCCTAGTTATTTTTCTTTTCCTCCTAATCTGTTTTCTTCCTTCGCATTGAAGCCCAGACATTAATTGTATGCAGTGTATTTAACAAGAGGGCACTTATTTAATGTATTCTCAAGGGACATATAGATTATTTTCAGGCTTATAGTGTCATGAGTGATAAGATGACAAGCAATGACCTCAAGTTGCACAAAGGGAGATTTAGACTAGATATCAGGGAAAAAAATACTTCACCTAAAGGGTTTTCAAGCATTGGAACAAGCTACCTAGGGAGGTGATTGAGTTATCATCTCTGGAGTTATTTAAAAGATTTGTAGCTCTAGCGCTTAGGGACATAGTTTAATGGTGAACTAGGCAGTGCTAAGTCTATGGTTGATCCTATGGTTCTATGACTATAATTAAATTCTTCTTGTTCCTGGATGCTCAGTGAATATTGTAACATTAGTGTATCATGACAAAGATGGGAAAATGGACACAACTGATTTTAGTGAGATACATGATACTCCTATAATGTGTTCAATATAATCAAAATATCAGGCTTCTGAGGGAATTCTGGCCAAAAATTCTTAAAAAAATCTGCATGTGAGTGAGTGTTGGACCACTCAGATGCTTTATGGATGTGGTTGGAAAAAGGTTTCGTTTCTATATTCAGAAAGGGTAGATTAAAAGAATTAAAGTGTGCCACAGTTAAGTACCAGTTTGTGTGAACCATTTTCTTTGATTTCAATATTAAATCTAATTGCATCAGTTTCATCTAATTCTAATTCACTTTCAGGGTTTTATTGCTGAAATTAAGTAACATTTTAGCATCCAACAAAAATAACCTGAACCCTCTCCAAGCTTTTAGTCTGACTTAGACTGTAGACTAGAAAGTATGATTTTGCCAGTACTTCAAAAAGTCCACAGACAGTNCCAGAGAATATAAGTTGTGTAAGTTTAAACTAATGTTATGGGTAAAGATAATCAGGCTTTAGCCAGAAATCAGTGAAAAAAAAAAAAGAGNTGAGATACATGATACTCCTATAATGTGTTCAATATAATCAAAATATCAGGCTTCTGAGGGAATTCTGGCCAAAAATTCTTAAAAAAATCTGCATGTGAGTGAGTGTTGGACCACTCAGATGCTTTATGGATGTGGTTGGAAAAAGGTTTCGTTTCTATATTCAGAAAGGGTAGATTAAAAGAATTAAAGTGTGCCACAGTTAAGTACCAGTTTGTGTGAACCATTTTCTTTGATTTCAATATTAAATCTAATTGCATCAGTTTCATCTAATTCTAATTCACTTTCAGGGTTTTATTGGTGAAATTAAGTAACATTTTAGCACCCAACAAAAATAACCTGAACCCTCTCCAAGTTTTTAGTCTGACTTAGACTGTAGACTAGAAAGTATGATTTTGCCAGTACTTTGAGATGTCCACAGACAGTGGACTGAGTGCAGGGTATCAGGACTTGGCTGTGTTTGTCGTGTCCTGAGCTCAGTTTTAGCTGTTACAGTAATTGTCAAGTGGTTAAGTGACTCTTATCCAGGTGGCTAGTTTACACATCACTGTGTGAATACATAAGTCAAATAATTTTATACAATCAATAATTTAAAAGTATTATTAATTTTTATTATTAATCAACCAGAGNAGTGGATTGTATTAGAAAAATAACCTTAAGCAGGCCTAGAGTAGGTCAAGGAAAAAGAAAACTCCAACATCAAAATCATATTCCTCTGGCAAAGAACTCAGGAAGATGGTGATATGTTGAACCTACCTAACAATTTCATTCTTGAAAGTAGCTATACCTATTGGCCTCAGGACTGAGGGTAGCACTTGAATGGTGTGCATAACTCAAAAAAAACCCCAAAGAGGTGCTAGAAAACACATGTGTAAAAACTAAGTCTGTTTTATTTATGAGGCTTTTCTATATTAATGACATAATTTATAGTAGTAGTGTTAATTACTTTATAACCAGAATAAAAATATTAACTATGTACTTTGATTATACTACTAAAATTTTAATTAACAATCAATTTTTAGTCCTGAACAGGTGTGTTTCTTTTTCAAACTCGCAAGATTTTTACTGTAAAAAGATATATGAATAATTTATTGAACATTTCAACATTATTGGATCGTCAGCTTTTCCAACATAGATAAAATATTTTAGATCTCAATTTAAACTACAAATCTTCCCCATAGCTCTCCACAAATAGGTGCCCTTTGATAAGCAAAAAATTAAACTTGTGCTTTTTTCTTACAATGTTCATATTATGTAACTCATGTTTTAGCACTGAGGAACAGCAGAGTTAAAGATCTATAGTAATACTACCTAATGATTCAAATGAATGCCTGCATAATATTTTACTGGTCTTCGAAATGACTCGTAGGTCCACATAGCTCATCACTTTCCCGACAGTTTAATATAAAATAATTTTTACAGAAGTAATATTTTAATTCACACTGTGGGATTAAAACGACAAACTGAACAGTAGTTCTTTCATCTTGAAAGGCTTGTTATGGTGGAGCATCCTATGCAATCATTCAAATGCCTAGAAGTCAGCTAAGCCAAATCCCAAAAGCATAGGACAAGCCTAAGTAATTCACGCTTCAAACTCATATATCTGTTCAGGTGCCTGTAGTTTTGTCAGCCATATGTTATGATCTGAATGAAGCCTGGTTAATTACCAGCCAGAAAGACGACATTTCAACTAGTGCTTAAAGAGGCAGGTAACAGGAAGAGGCAACCCAAACAGTTACTTTTCATTCCATCTGAAAACATACAATCCAACCAATGATTATTTTACTCTCTTTATATAAGTGGATCTTCTGTGGAATTAAATTTATCTTGAGGTTTGTATATTTGAGCTAGAAGTTAATGCTATTCTAATCTTAATGTTCTTCTAATCTTAATGCTTCTGTACAAAGCCTGGTGAATAAGATTCTGTTTATGTTCATATTTATGAATAGATCTTGAATCATCTGGAATTGGTTGAATAATGGAAAGACGTATTAATGAAGAAATAATCTGCTGTATGCTAACAAAAGAAGATAAATTGTTTATTTAACTAGCTATGCAGCTGCTTAAAAAGAGAACTACATAAAAACCAACAAAAAACCTGAGAAAATTCATTACTTATGCTTAAATATTCTACCAGTTCCTTCATAAAGGAAAGCAACAAATGGAAACATATGTAATATAGAGACATTTTTGTACAGAGAGCCGTAGAAACCCCAGGTAACTTAGTTATAAGGTTATGGCATCTTGTTCTCTCATTTGTTCTGACATCTGGACCCTACCAAAATACACTTGAGCTCTCTCTTCATGAGTATGGAGATGATGCATACTTAGATCTTGTCATAAAGTGAAGCTGAGGTGTCACTAATGGGACTCCTAGAAGACTATCACTTCTCATATGTCCTAGAGTGCACTTGACCCAAAGTGTAAACAATTGATGAGTAATTTTATATGTTATGTTGTTAGAAGTAACAGATAGCAATCACAAGCAGTTGTCAAAGCTTTTTATCTCTATATGTGTTTATAAATATTGACATATGTATACATCTTTTAATATCCCATTATTTTTAAATGACAAACTATTCAATGACCTTAAACAAAGAGACATGTCTGACTAGGTTATACTAATACAACATTAGTTACACTATCAGGGAAAAGAAATATGAAGCCTGTTAAAGAAGAGTGGGAGATGGCTCATAGGACTCTTCAAAAATGCAAACCCATGTGATAACAGAAGCCCTGAAAGTGCATGCGGAGAATGCTAATAGGTCTCAAAGAATATAAATACTAATCACCAAAGGTTGGTTACTTGTCACTACTAAATGAAACCTTGCAAACCGAGTAAAAATAGTTTTATAGATGAACTATGTGTGATTAGTTACTTTTTCTTCATAGCTTATCCTTAAACAGCTTTCATATTATTTGCATGGTTGCATTTGCTAGTAATAAGTAATAAACCATTGTGAGTAGTATATAGAAAGAAATACAAAAATTACCTTAAACTGAGTCAGTACCAGAAGACAGAACTTGGCATCATCATTAGACTCTTTAAGGATAAGAATCATCTCCCAGAATAAACACTACACTCAACCTTACAAAGGACTCCAGACACTGTTCTCCTATTCCTCTAACAAAATGTTCCTTAGGATCCAGTCTGTGTGGGGTAAGAGTGAGCATGGTACCAAAAAGGAAAACACAGGAAATGTATGGATAACAAATTCAACTGCTATCATTGATATTTCATCTGCAGTGACATTTATTTTTATTTCCCTTCTTTTTCTGTAATGGTTGGGCCTATGATAATAATTATTCTTTAGACTTTTATGATACCAGAGAATCATAGAATCACCAGGTTGGAAAGGACCTCTTGGATCAAGTCCTAATATTTCTATCAGTTACAATTATATTAGATTTTTGGTTTCACAAATAAGGAGTGTTTCTTTATCCCATATATGGTGCATAGGATGATTTGATCCACCTCCCTGAGTTAAATCTGAGTGCAACAGGAAAAATGCTGAGAGAAAAAATAATTCAGAAAATCTTTATTTTGCCGTAGAATAAGCAATATATTTCTTGAATGGAGGCAGTTTAACAGATTATATGTAACAGAAAAGCTGTAGTGAAAAGAGGCTACAAAGACAAAATCATAACATTAAATAGGTGTAATTAATACCTTATTTTTTCCAGTTATTGAAAATACCTATTTCTGTGTCAATTGTCAAATTGTGGGTTTTATTTTCTTAATCAAGAAGTTAGCTCACAAAAGTCAAACTTTTTCCTCTTTTTTAATAGATAATATTCTACTTTCAGAAATTTCTGCTGTTTTGTTATTCTCTGTATTGTTCTTTTGCATCTCTGAAATGGACACAGCAAGCTTGGGGAAGGGAAAAATGAAGGAGGGATGGATTTATAAATGCAATTACAATAAACAAATTACGACCTCGTGGGTATCGTGGAACTTTTTCTGTGAGGACTGTAAATATCTGAGCAGTTGAAATGAAGGTTTGAGAAGATGAATAGAAGTAAAATATTTAATGGAGAATTGAGTTTAAAGGAATGAAAAACAGTTACCATAAATAATGAAGTCAACATACGCTTATGATTCAAGTGAGGTTCACTGGTGCTAAATTGCTCCTTAGAAGACAAAATATGATGCCAAGACCTTACCTCACTCCTTATTGTCAGGGAGAGAGCTGACTTTAATTAGAAATCGCTCATGGGAAAATAAATGTATGAACAAACAAATAAATGGGTGGGGAATCCACTGTAAGGAGTCAGCACATTGCCATCTCTCTCATTTCCTAATTTGTTCATAATTACCTATATTTGGCAGGTTTTAGTTCCCTGCAGAAGAAACTTAGATGACAGAGGTTTGCGAGATGCTTGAGTATGTCTCAGCATTAACTGAATATTACGAGGTGGTTGCCATATTTATTCTTTGTAAAAAATTGAGAAAATATTTTTATCTAGAGAAAACAGGTTTTGTTTTTGTTTTCATTTTCATCATACACTATTTTAAGTTAAATCTGTAGAAGAAATAGTTTGGTTGGTTTGGGGGTGGGGTTTTTTTTGTTATTGTAGGAGTAATTATTTATATCACAATACCAGCCAAAGTTGATCAAAACACAAACATTTTCATTTCAACATCATGACTATTATTTAATATTTCATGGTACAATTCCTGTGGGACAAAGAAGCAGTAGACATGGAAACGTATGTTTGTAAACCTGACTATTCCCCTTTTAAGATGACAGTGATTATTCCATTCAGCTATTATTCGAGAGAGGAAAAGAAAAATGTCATCCAAAAGCAGAAGGGCCTCAGGTTCTGTATGCTTCCAGTTCATGCATGTGTGCTGTGCGATGTAGCCGCACGTTAAATTATCCTCAGGGGTCTCTTAGTGCATTATAAGATGTGAATGATTTTGCTTGCTTTTACTAAATGAAATAATTTCTGAGAGTTAACATTGTTGCGATTTACAATTATGATATTTCTACTATCTTTTCAACATCTCCTTTTCCTTCAGGATGGGGGGCATGTTAATGTCTTCTTTCACTTTTTTCTTTTTCTTAATAATAAAAAAAGAATGCATATGTTCCTTCTGAACAACCATAAGTACTGCTGAAAAAAAGGTTATTTATCTTCAGTTCTTATTGGTACATATTGCATTAATACAATGATTCCAGATTCTTTAAAATTGCCTATTATTGTAATTCTATCATAATCATGATTGTTGCTCAGAATTTTTCATAAGAAAATTAAGATTGTTCTTTTAGTGTATGTAATCTTTCCCCTATCAAATATTCTGAACATAGTATGTGCTGTAAAATATATTTATACACCACTTTATGTGAATCATTTCAGGATTAATTTTCTCATCCTTTTTATTAATATATGTCATGTCCTCTTTCTTGGGGATGATAATAAAGAGATTGCTGCTTTTTGATTATTGATATTCCACTGTAGAATCAGTTGAAGTTTGTAATCTTACATAAAGTTATTTACTTGTCAGCAGGAAAATCATTCAAGTTATCTTTGCTTAGTATTTATGTTTTTAATTTTCTCCCCTTTGTGTATACAAAAGTGTGTATATGTTTCTCTTAAAGAGGATTTCATCATTTATCTTCAGGGAGAGATTTATGAAAGCACCTTACAAAATGTGCAAGCCTGCCTGATTCCACTATTGTAGACAAAAAAAAGCTCATGCTCAAATACACAATTTCACATGCTTCCTGCGTGCCAACACTTTGGTTGCTCAGTGGTAGGTGGTTATCAAGAGTCCAATATTGTCACTATTGCAATAATGAATAAAACTGGATTGTCTCTTTCAATTTACTTATCCTTACCAAAGCCTAGACATGAATATATATATATATGTATAAACACACATGTATATTTTTAATTATATGTACACAAACACATTTATACTTCTGAGGACATGCTAACTAGTTTCTATTCTAGCTGACTTCTAGAAGGGATACAAGAGTTGGTTCCTGCGCAAAGTATATTAAGTCTTGTCTCAATTTTTATATATTCTTTAATCAGACTCATTTTACAGATATGTTCCCATGCATCTAAAACCAGATATTTTAATTCTTTCACTAGTTTTGCAACTCTCATTTTCAAAAATGATTGATAATTATGAGTTATAAGTATTCCGTTCAATTTCTCCAAAAAATTGTTTTAATTATTCTTAAAGAATGACTTTAAAAGAAAAGAAAAATTCTGTTTCTCACTAACNATTTGATCATTGCTTTACTATAGATTTCTTTTTTTATTTCCTTTATTCCCTTTACTAACATGATATTCAAGTTACAATACTCAAATTAAACTAGAAATTTCAGTGCTTCCATGCATTTGAATCTCACCAGTGTTGGAACTGTTGTCCCATTATCATTTTACTACCTATATGCTTCTCTCTTTCCTACAGAAACAGAATTGCTGCTGTATTGTTCCTTTATTTATTTTTTTTTTAACCAACTATTGAGCTCTTTTAAATGCCTCCAGTTGCTTAGGGCAATATCAAAGAAGATTGTGTTTATGCTCAGAAGCTTCCTTCACACAACAGAAGAGAATCAAAACATAGAGTTACTGACAACGTATCATAGCAATACTGCAACATGTCCTACTGGGAAAAAGTTATCCTCTGGAAGATTATTAAAGATTCTTATGAAAATAAGGAGCGAGTTAATCAGATATGTTTTTCTGGTTAGTAAATCTTATTTCTAACATATTTCAGAAATAGAACAAGTATAGAAGTAAAACACTAACAGAAATAATGTCAAGGTCACACACCTGGAATCAAAGAAAAAAAAAACAAACTAGCCTACATTCAGCTTTGTCCATAAATCAATTGATCCATTCAATGAAAAGTGTGTAAAAATTTTATAAACAGACAAATAACAATAAAATTTGCCAATACTTTTGCAAATTTTCTTCTGGTTCTTCCTATAAAATATATTTTAAGATAACTTGATTGTGTGTATGTTTTTAGTAAGAAAATTGTTTTCCTTAATCTTTCAGATATACTATTAGCAATCAGTGCAGATATATTTTTTTTACATAACAGAGCACTGGTTTTATTATTTTATTGTTAGTGTATTAGATATTTCTAGAAAGCTCCTTGCTTCTGCAGTTAATAAAATGAATGTCATCAAAAATTGAGGAAGTTGTCTTTTGTTCATTCCTTTTTTTGTTGCCTATTCCATTTATTAGTGAGGGTGCTATGAGAAACTATGTAAGGGAGGAGAAAAAAAAAAGAAACTAACTGTTAAGGAAAACAACCCTGAGACCAGATGTTACTCATTCTCCTGCAATTCAGTGGCCAAAAGAGAGGTAAGCATAGTGAGCAAGAAAGTGCTCTACATTTTCCTTGCTATTCCAGCAATAAAAAATGATCTGTGTTTACTGACAGGCAGAGATTTATTATTTTTGAAGGCAGAGGAATGAATGCCACAGAATTTGTTGATTATGATGGTTAGATGAAAATCACCATCTTAATTTAGCTGATATTATATGTTAAATTTTTTCAACAGCCCATTAGGAACAACGTAAGCATTGGACAGGTACAAATGTAGGAAATTCAGTTTTGTGAAAATTTGTATTAGAAATAGAGCTAGCTAAGATTTTATGAATCAAAGAATGCAGTCATATCTGAGAAAATAATAAATATCTTTCTATGACTCTGAAGCTAAGAACTTGCTCAATTTTAAAGCCTTTCCCCAACTGCTCACTGAACCAGTAATGGGGGTTTGCAGTGTTTTTATCAAGCAGAGATCTGGATCCGACAGCACACGCAGGAGATTAACTCCTCACAATGCTGTTTGAGGCCAGCCAAGGGAAGGGTCAGAGATGGAAATGGGCACAGGTACCATCCCATCATCACTGGGGCCAGGTTGTAGTTCTACTGAGCCAAAATGAGGTCCTGGCTTTGAACAATGGTGATATCCCAGGTGAGGATCATCAGGGAGAGTGAGGCTGAATGGTGTCATTGGAGTCACAGAATCACAGAATCACAGAATCACCGGGTTGGAAGAGACCCACTGGATCATCGAGTCCAACCATTCCTATAAAACACTAAACCATGTCCCTCAGGACCCCGTCCACCCGTAACTTAAACACCTCCAGGGAAGGCGAATCAACCACCTCCCTGGGCAGCATATTCCAGTGCCTAATGACCCTTTCCGTAAAAAACTTCTTCCTAATCTCCAACCTAAACTTCCCCTGGCGGAGTTTGAGGCCATTCCCCCTTGTCCTGTCCCCTGACACCTGGGAGAAGAGGCCAGCTCCCTCCTCTCCACAACCTCCCTTCAGGTATTTGTAGAGAGCAATGAGGTCTCCCCTCAGCCTCCTCTTCTCCAGGCTAAACAGCCCCAGCTCTCTCAGAGTCCTGACAATTAGGTGCGACAACTCTTCCCTTTGTATGCTAACTTAAATATATATGTACCGATGATACTGCTCTTCTGGCTTTTCCATCTACCTTAACTATTCACACTTAGATTGTTTTGATATGCAGTAAAACATAACACATACTGCATGAAATTTGCATTCCATGTGCTATTGGATATTTCTTCTCCACATAAATGGCATTATTTGCAAAGTTATCTAATAGCAAGCTAGCATTTTTTCATATCTGCTTTGACCAATAGCCATTAACCATTTTCCTTATCTCACAATAGTTTTTGTTCAGCATCATTAGGGTTTTATGTTGTCATTTAGTATCAGAGGCAGAAATGCATGTAGATTCATTCAATTCTCAATGTTTTTAATGGTCCATTGCTGACATTTAAAGAAAAAAGAAATTGCTCTTCTCATGTCTTGGTTATTCTCTTTTTCTTTTGGGGGACCCTTCAACATTGGTAACAAGGCTCCATTCAGCTTTATTATTATCCCTAATAGATGTAGAATGCATGGTTCACGGCTGCATAGCAAAAAGTATTTATTACCATAATACATTGTCAACGAGATTTTGTTATTAATTCTTGTAAAACTTCAGGCTATACAGAAATGCTGCTGTTTGAAGTTAGGCTAGGACAAGATTAAATCAGAGTAAGATTAAATCTCAATGGCATTTTGTCTGATATCTATGAATACATATCAAATTTGTACTAATATAAAACCTTTTCTACAAAAATGCAAAACTATGTAAGCCCTATCTTTAAAAAGGTGAAAATAAGTTTAAGAAATGCATATGAATGCATTCTTCTGCATCGATACATCAATATTTCAAATGTGTGACTAACATAGCAAAAAGAGCCCTAAATATTGTACTACAGTAGTGCTGAAAAAGATGACTTTTTTTACCTACTGCCATTTTCAGCCTGCTTTTTTGATTATGTGTCTTAATTTTTCTTTCACTTTTCTAACTGTTAAAGAGAGTTACAATCCTTGCTTATATAAAATTATATTAAAATAATATAAAAATAATATAAAAATAACAAAAATTATCAGCAAATTGTGAAATATATACTGTGGATTTTCATTTGAAACAGATTTTAAACAATTTTTAAACAATTATTTTATTTTTCCTTTGCTATGATTGGGAAAAAAAAGATGCAAACAAGACATAACAAGTCTACAACAAAATGACCAAGAAAATATAGAGCCTGTGTAGATATATTCTTAATTCGTACAAAGCAAGTGGATTTTTAAGATACATGATCTTTACCTATCAAACTATAGGGAGGATGAACCAACACAGAAAACAAGGAAAAAAGGAAAAAAGAAGGGGAAAACAAGGTCGTGCTTTTTCCCTAGGTTGTTTATCAGTAGTAACAGGCTCATTTTAAGTACTCATGATGTGATGAGAAAGGATATAAGAAATAATTTACTGGGTTGTTATTCAGTTAAAAGAAATTTTATCATAAAGTTCTTCCTTAAATTTTATAAGTAGTATTTACCCTGTAACAGCCAGACTCCACTGCTACAAGAGCAGTATTACAATGTGTTTTCCATGCATCATTCTTCACCATCTGACAGAACTGCTTTCACAGCACAGGCAAACATGGCTGAAATAGAATTTATTTCACAAAATCAAGAGGTGGAAAATTAATCACAAAACTAATAATTTACTCTTTTCATGATGGGGACATCTTAGACTCAGCAAACTGATTGGAATTGTTGTATCATGTTCCATTTGCCCTTTCCTCCCCAAGGCAGGATTTCTCAAGTAAACTTCACTGTGAGGAAATTCTTTTTCTCCTTTCTAATGATGAAGGGGAGAAGGCTTCTTAAATGCATGTGAACAATCAAGAAGGCAGTGGAGATGGGCACAAGAGATGTACTCAGGAAGCTCAGGAAAGAAATTGTTAGTGACTGATCGCTGCAAAGAAAGCTGAATTTATCTGAACACAAAGGGTACTAAAAGGTGGCCTTCTCTTTTAAATATCACCTGAGGGAATCAACTGGTAAATGGCCTTCCCTGAGTTAATCAAAAAAAGTGTGAATGTCTTCCTGATCTAGCTATGCTGAAATGGGGGAAATGTATATGTGTCTCAGCCCAACATATAATTTCAAAACAGCAAAACCAAAATGAACTTTAAAAAAAGCAAAGGGCTTTAACTGGATACAACCAACAGATTCTTTCCTAGTAACTGTGGATGCCTAGCACAAGGAAGGTGATCTTGTAAAGACTGGTAAAAACAAAGCATGCAAAAGTGAGAAGAAAGGCCAAGTGACTTGGGAGAAATATAGAGACAGTCTCCACACATACCAGGACAAGGTTCAGAAAGCCAAAACTCAGGTGGGGTTGAATCTGACAAGAGATGTGAAAGGCACTGAAGACAGGAAGGAAGACTGAGGGACTATGGGACAACTGCTGAATGGGATGAGAGGTCTGGTGATAAAGGAAATGGAAAATACTGAGGTGCTTAATGCCTTCTTTGCCTTGTTCTTCACTGTTAATTATTGCTGTAGGAAAGTTTGAGGAAATGAAAACAACCTCAGCGGAGAATGGTGAGGGTAGGTTATACTTCGGCAGCGTGGATGTACATAAATCCATGAGACCTACTGTGCACCCACAGTTGCTGAGAAAACCATTAAATGTCATTGTCTATACTCTGTAAGGGTACTAGAAGGTGAGACTGTCTGCTTCACTAAGATTATCCAAACAAGGACCTTTTCAATTCAAAGGAGACAATAAGTAAAGGGAGAAGCAAAATCACACAGAGACAAAGCTAAAAGACAAAGGATAACGTAGACAATTTAAAAAGTCAGAAGCCTCCAGTCATTAATTGATGAGCTGCAGACCCAGCTTTGGAGAAGGCCAAGGTGACTTTGCAACTGATAAGAAGGAACGAAAAAAGAATATGAGGATATTTAAAGGGGGAAGTTGTGGGGCTGTGCAAAACTTTAAAAAGAAACTTTACAGTAATAGGACTGGAAAGAAGCAAAGTGAGGAATACACAAAAAGAGATATAAAAGGTGCCAGTCACATTGAGGTCAGTCAGTACATTTGTCTTCTGGGCTTCCCCTAGATGACTGTCTACCCTATTTTTTTCTGTTAAATCATTTCTTAATTGTTTTTCTAAACAATCTCACTCTTTACACAATGTGTGAGTGCTTCCATGACTAAGCGCTATCTACCTAGTTAACCAGTGTGAGTCAATCACTTACAGGACAGACAGGGGATGGGGGTGCTCCCAGATCTTTGGTGCCAGTGATTGGAGGAAGTAAATTCTCAACATCAGTAGTTTCATATGCTAAATTTCACCTGTGTCATAGAATCATAAAGTCAAACATGGATTGTGTTGGAAGGGACCTTAAAGATCATTTAGTTCACATCCCTGTGCGAGGGGAAAGAAAACTGTCTGCTAGATTGGGTTGCACAAAGCCTCATCCAGCCTGACCTGGAACACCTCAGGGGACAGGGCATCCATGAGTTCTCTGGACAACCTCTTCCAGTGCCTCACTACCCTCAGAGTAAAAATGTCTTCCTAACATGTAATCTAAATCCACCTTCTTTCAGCTTAAAAGGATTACTCCTCGTCCTATTACTATACTTCCTGATAAAATGCCCATGTACCATTGTGTGGGTTAATATCTCAAAGCAGGTGACATTCAGCACACCACTCCCCCCTCAAGCTCCAGTGGAATAGTGTACTGCCTAAAGAGCGTTTCTGGACCTCTCTATTAGGGGGGCATGTCCAGGCTTATGACCTGCCCTACCACCTGACACGGGTGAGGATTGGGGACAGCTTAAAAATCACCTTGAAAGCCTGCAATCATGCAGATACCTGCCATCACCCAAATTCGTCTCAACAAAGAAACACAAGCTGCTACACCCTGAACCTTGGAAGTGGTGATTATCTTTCACATTTTCTGTTTCTTTTGTAATTATTTCCCTCTCTCTCATTTTCTCCCTTTTTTTTTTTTATTTTTTTTTCTTTCCTCTCCCTGAGCAGGTTGTAGCTGGTAGTTTTGTTTCCTGGTTCTAATTTTGGCTGTGGCAGCACAGGGCTCCTTATGTTTTCCTGGGTTTGGTTAAGCAGATTGTTTACAATGTTGACAATTGTTGCCAACTGATGGACTGTTCCAGTAATTTGGGCCACTGTGATTTCTTGTCCATGCTCTGTCATGTAGAGGTTGCTTGATCATTTGAAGCCAGTGTGCACCTTATTAAGTAAAAATATTGTTTAAACCCTCCTCATGAGTGATTTAGATTGTCCTGTTGCCATGCTGGGATAAAGTGCTCACATATTAAAGAGAGATGTGACAGCCCACACTCATCTTTCCTGTAGCTCCCATTTATTTACTGGAAGGCTGCTGTAAGGTCTCCCCAGATCCTTTTCTAGGGTAGATAACCCCAGTTTTCTCAGCCTTACTTCTTAGGGGAGATGCTTCCGCCCCCTGAATCCTGTCCTACAAGCTTTGTGCCCAAAATGCTCAGTACTAGCAGGGCTGAGCATGAGGTATCATGTGATCAAGGTTTCATGTTGGTATGTTCAGGGGGACTTTCAAATATAGAGTGCACATGTGTGCCTCTACCAGTGACTTTCAATTCTGACCAGTCAAAGAGGAAGAAGGGTGTTTGGCCTATCCATATTCAATCTTTATGGGACCCCAGTAAATATGTAGCCAAACATGTTAGTGTCCTCTGTGTGCATGTGTGCACGTGCATGTGCCTTGGATGCATGTTCAGTTTCACTACTGGTTGAACATGCAAATGAGAAGGCAGCAGTTTTGTTCAAGACCTAGGTTCATAGGTGCATCAGGCAGGGCTTCAGTTTCCTACTGGAGGTGGTGACTACTGCTGACATACCTCAACAAGATGGTTGATGGTTGTGCTGCCATTCAGAGGAACCTTGATGAGCAGGAGAACTGGACCAATCTTCTTAATTTCAACAAAGGAAAAATCGATCTTGCACCTGGGGAGGAATTACCTCATGCCTCATGAAAGGCTAGGGGTCAAAGGACTAGAAAGCGGTTTGGCAGAGGAGTATGGGGAGTCTTGGTAGATAATAAACTAACAGTGAACTAGTAATGCACCCTTGTGACAAGGGTGGCCAACAGTATTCTGGTTTGCATTTGGAAGAACATAGACATCAGGTCATAGGGGGATGATTGTTCCTCCCTATTCAGCACTGGTAATGCCACATCTGGAGGCATGTGTTCATGTCTGTACTCTCCCATAGAAGAAAGAGATGAGCATAGTAAAGTGAGACCAGAAAGAAGCCATGAAGGTGGTTAAGGGACTGAAGTATCTGTTGTACAAGGAGAAATTGAGAGATCTGGGACTGTTTAGTCATAAGAAGAAGTCTCAGAAGGAATCCTAGTGTAATTAAATACTTGAAAGGAGACTATAAAAAAAGATGGAGTTCAGTGACAGGGCAAGAGGCAATGGGAACAAATTGACCAACAGGTAATTCTGTTTCAACATCAGAAAATAATTTNATGTCTGTACTCTCCCATAGAAGAAAGAGATGAGCATAGTAAAGTGAGACCAGAAAGAAGCCATGAAGGTGGTTAAGGGACTGAAGTATCTGTTGTACAAGGAGAAATTGAGAGATCTGGGACTGTTTAGTCATAAGAAGTCGTCTCAGAAGGAATCCTAGTGTAATTAAATACTTGAAGGGAGACTATAAAAAAGATGGAGTTCAGTGAAAGGACAAGAGGCAATGGGCACAAATTGACCAACAGGTAATTTTGTTTCAACATCAGAAAATAATTTTTAATGTGATAATAGCCAAACTCTAGAACAAGTTGGCCAGGAAAGATGTGGTGAAATCTCTATTTCTGAAGATATACAAACCTGACTGGACACAACCAAGAACAACCTTCTCTGAACAGGGGGTTAGAGTATATGATTTTCAGAGTACCCTGTAGTTCTTACATATTCTGTGACTGTTACTCTATGAAGATAGTCTAAACCAGTAATATTGCTCACTACTACCAACTTTTCTACTTTTTTTTCTTCACATTAATCAGTGAGAATGCAGTTTGTGAAAAGCATAGTAGTAAAGCTATGTCAAAATGAAATATGTGAAAGAGGACACAATGACTATGGAAGAGAAAACACTGGGTATGTCATGAGAGGAACCTTAAAACCAATTTCAAAGTCAAAATAATTTAGCCACTCTAATGTATGATTTAAGTCGAACATTCGTTAAGATTTTGCCTCTTCTAATTTGAGGCAATTTCTGAGGTATACTTGTAGTGAACATTATCATTAGGTGATGACTTTATGTCCTTTAAGATATTTGAGTTATTGTGCTCTGTTCTACTATTAATAGGTGTCCATGCCAAATTGCCAACTATTAAACTAAATTATGCAATATATATAATGATACATAGACATATAGGATATTTATCATAGAATCGTGGAATAACCAGGTTGGAAGAGACCCATCGGATCATCAAATCCAACCATTCTTATCAAACACTAAACCATGCCCCTTAGCACCTCATCCACCCGTGCCTTAAACACCTCCAGGGAAGGTGAATCAACCACCTCCTTGGGCAGCCTGTTCTAATGCCCAATTAACCTTTCTGTGAAAATTTTTTTCCTAATGTCCAGCCTTAACTGAACTTGAGGCCATTTCCTCTCGTCCTGTCCCCTGTCATTTGGGAGAAGAGGACATTAACGTCCTCTCCACAACCTCCTTTCAGGTAGTTGTAGAGAGCAATGAGGTCTCCCCTCAGCCTCCTCTTCTCCAGGCTAAACAACCCCTTAGGGTTTTGTTACAGACTCAGAAATTTTTCCTGGAATAGAAACTTTAGGCAGATAGTGGATTTACAAATAATAATGTTAAAGAAAACCCAAACCGTTCTTAGTTTTTCTTTGTTTATTAATTCAGCTGGAGTTCACTGAAAGTTTGTCAGTATGCGCATCACTGTCTTGTCTAAAACTGTTACATGTATTTTAATTTCTGGATGTGGTTTGATACTTCTGGATAAATACATCTACTATAATTTTCTGTGTTTGGTCTCAGATACAAATGAAACTTGATAAACTCCTTGAGTGAATTTAAATTGAGCAATTTGGACAGAACTGTGACTTTCTGGCAGCTAGATGCAAGTCTTTGATACAGACTCAGAAGACAAGTTACTTAATCAGTTATACTTAGTGACGATAATGAACATCAAAGACCTCGATCTGGTGAACAGGTCACAGATCTTTGATGAAAAATGGAGATGCTATTTTGTCTAACTTACTGAAGCATATTCTTCCAGAAATCAACATTTTGATCTTGTCATCTTCTTATCTTGAGCCAACTGCTCTCTATCTTTATAGGCTTGGCTGAATGTAGCAATTATCATTTGAAAATAAAACCAGTAGCTGAATATCACTGTTGTTCTGCATCCATTCAAGCCTTTTTATGGCTTATTGTTAGCCATCAGACTATAATGAACGTGAGTAATGATGACACAGGACACTGCAGATGAGAGAAGGAGAGGAATTATTAGTCTTCCACCACTTAAGTACTGCTAGAAAAATGTGACTTTAAAAAACAATTTAACTTTTTTACTTCTGCAACTCTGAAATAGCTTTATCTTTCAACTTTATTCTCAGAAAAAAAGTAAAAAAATATTTCTTGCATTACTGTTAAACGAGGCTCTTTCTGGGATTTGGAATGTTACATTCCCTCATTTTTGGATAATTCCCACAAAATTGCAGACCACTCTAGTATAAATTCTCTCTTTTTGACCAGATATTCTTTCCAAAATTAAAGACTATTTTAATTAAAGCACAGTAATAGATAAATTGCTTAAGAATTTTAAGTTCCCTGACATGGAGAGTTAGAATTATTAAGGGTTTTTTTTGAGAAAGAGAGAGATACTTCTGATACCTGACTGAAGGACAAACAAGATAATGTGTCCTTGCAGCAAAGAAGGCAAGTGATATCCTCAGCAGAGTTATTACCAGAAAATCAAGGGAGATGATCTTTATTCTTACTGTCAGCACCAGTGCGACAACACATGGAGTCCAATGTTCAGTTCTGTGCTGCTCTTCAAGGGAGACATGGATACATCAAAGAGTCCAGCAAAGGGGTCACAAAGATGATAAAAGGATTGAAGTGTACCTCCTATGAGGAAAGGCTGACACTCTTCAGCCTAGAGAAGAGAAGGCTCAGGGGGAATCTCATCAATATGTACAAATACTTAATGGGAGAATGTAATGAAGGAGGAGTCAGGCTTTTTACACCAGTGCCCAATGACAGTACCAGAGGGAACAAGTACTAACTGGAACAGAGGAAGTTCTATCTCACCCTTACAAAACACTTTTTTTACAGTGAGGATGACTGCACACTGACACAGGTTTCCCAGAGAGATTGTGAAGTCTCTCTCCTTGGAGACATTAAAAAACTATCAGGACATATTCCTGAACAACTGGATCTAGGTGGCTCAACTTCAGCAGGGTAATTGGACAAAATGATCTCCAAACATCCCTTCTCATATCAGCCATTCTGTGATTGAGCAATGTTTTGGGCATGTTACAAAACAAATATGATATGAATTCAAGTAATTACATTTATATATAAATGAACTCATGCAACATTTAGAAGATATTATAATGCAGTATGACATATTCTAAAGACAGAGGAGTTCTTTTTCTGGTTTGTTTGTTTCTTCTTTTGTTTGCTTTTTATTATTATCAACAAAGTCAAAGGCAATTGCAATACTTTGATAATAGCTCTTTGAATTGAAGAAGAAAAACTCTCAGAGAAGACCTAAACAAAATGATACTCAGTATTGATAGTATACTCTGAAAATCTTGGCCTCATGACCAAGAATAGCTTTTTGAAATAAGTTTGTTCTGGAATATGAATGTAAGCTCTGCTGTTGCCTCTGTACTATATTCCTCTTCATGGTGAAGTGATGTCCTATTTCTGACCAAATAATCCTTTCTAAGCTTGTGAGCCTACTTTTTCCTTAACCATATCTCTCTCTCTTCATTTTTTAAATATCCCATGTAGCACTAATTTGTTGCTCATTTCATACTGTTTTCCTGTATACTCTTTCTTAAGGGACCACTTTATCTTCTAGGACTTCAGAAGGTTCTGGTGTTCAGTGGAGGTAGACACTTAAAGGTCAGCTGTACCTCACTTAACACTGTGGAAGATCTAGTCCTGCCCTGCTACTCATGTTCATTTTACAGTATTGAAATTTTGACCTTCCAGTGAACATCTGCAGCAAGGTTTGTTGATATTAAATAGTCATTGCAGAATTACTCAGAGGTCAAATTCTCCCCAGTTGTCTACTCTTCTAAGACACCGTTGCAGTATTCAACACTGTTGCTCAGTATCAGCCTTCCTTCTTAAATCTATTTTTAACATTATTTCTGTAATTTACTTCTTCTCATAAGTGGTAAAGTTAGCTTTGTCATAATGACTGACTTGACACTTTTTAAAACAAATTTTGCTGTAGGAGCATCCTGTTAGATTTTCCTTTTGACTTTATTGCATTATACACAGGTAAGAAGGGTATGATCAACACTGGGATAAATTACAGAAGAAAGAGAACAATATTTTTTTTCTCCTATTTAACCTTGGTAAGAAAAGACCAAGGTATTTCTTCCCCAAAATAGCACCTCTTTGATTCATATTCACAAAAGGATTTTCTTTTTTACCTTTTTTAGAGATAAATATTTATAAATGAAGGTTTCTACGAGACAGTAAAGTGAATGAATCATAAAGAAAAGAGTGTGTCATTTTGCCCATTTAAAATTTGCCAATGTTGTTACATAGAATGCCTCATCTTTAGATCATAATGTCACAATAATTTTTTCTACGGTGATTTTAATGGGCACTTCAAAATCTGTTTAAAAATAGTTTTACTTACAGTCAGCTAAAACCTGAACAGATTGACTATAAACCTGAAAGCATTTTAGAAAAATAGAGTAAATAAAAAGAAAATGGTTTAGCATATTGTGTTGAGAAGATTTTCACTGTAAAGTTACATTAAGAAGTAAATAAAACTCTAAGTCATTTATCTATAAAAAGGCATGTTCAACAATAAAACTGTAAAGTTATTTTAGATTCTATTGAAATCTGTTAACATGTGTTTATGTTACATCAGGGATTCTTCTTTCACTGTTAAAATATAGACTGTTATTACCATTACTTTTGTTTATCATTTGTTACTTCCACTAGAAATGGTTGAAAGTATTTTCAGTATAAATATGCGTATATGAACAACTTTTGCTTTTAAGATTCTGAGCCACATCTCTCTTACGTACTTATTAATGATGCTTTTGGTTTTCAAGTTCCAGAACATTTTTATTTAACATATTTGATATAAACAAGGTATTTACTAGATCGAAACAAGACTTCACTTAGATTTGAACTGTGAGTTCAGATGCTAATCTTGACAGTTCTAAATTTCACAAGAGATTTTTTTATCTAGATGCTCATGAGCCCAGGACTATGGGTCATAGTACAGTGTTTTTATCTAGCAGTTCAGATGTAGACTTACTAAAATTGCTTTCACTGTTTAGAATGAAAAATGGGCAGTGTATTTCTTTGCCAAAAAGTCTTTAATTTCAGGAAGGTTGCATGTCACCATGTTCATACAATGTTTTTCTGCCTGAAATGTAGACTTAAATCCTAAAAGAAACAAGTAAAACATCTTCCTGTTAAACAGCTATGTAGCAACTTTGTCTTCTTATTAATTTATTTGCCTTGGCTTTAAATAGCATTCATTCAGAATACTGAAAATTTATAAAATGCAGCAATTATAAGTTAAAAAACTTATTTGAAAGATATAAGGCTCATGAGTTTTTGATGGGTGGTTACAGACCAGAGGCCATTTTGTGAGCATCTCCAAGCACTGAACAACTTATGCTAAATGAAATAAAGACATAAGGCTTTCCAGCTTTGTATGCATAGCTTCACATGTACCCACCATGAATATAAAGGCTTACAGAGGCTCAAAGATTCTTTTACAACGTTAAGGGATTGTTCTGCTGTAATGCTTCTCTTGTTTCTCACTGGTAAATTTTCTTTGGTAGACCTTGAGTTGTTACTTTGTAATCTATCAAGCTAGAATGCTCACATAGCTGTTTCTCATGGTAAAGTGTAAGATTCATGTAACTACCTGATTGCTTGTTGTTAAAGGAAGATTGTTGAATCTGCTTGCTAAACAATAGACTGTATTAATCCTGTAAGGTATAAGAATCTGTTGTGGACTTCAATAAACTGGCTCACTGGAATCACATTGATTCGCAAAGTGATGTACCCGTTCCTCTGTCAAGTTTTCATTGTAGATACCAAACATTCTATCATCAGTATGAAAGGGGAAATCTTCCTCTCAATTTTTCTTTTCCTATTCCATTCTAATTAAATTATTATGATGCATTGATTAAATTAATAGACATCATTAAGAAATGGAGTTTTCAGCCTAAGCTTTCCAGACTTCTTCACATAAACTGAGCTATTGTCAGTAAACAAAATCAGCATGCAAAACATAGGGATGTAGAAAAACAAAATTAAGACTTTGATTGATTTTTTTAGTGATTTATTTCACCAGTGACAATAAAGAATATAAGGAACCTAGTCTCTCCAGTGTATAATAGTTTTTCACTAGCATGTGCTCACTCCTGGTAATGAGAAGCAGCTACTAAATGAGTATTTTCTTTGTTAAGGTTGAAGGCATGATAAAGGCAATGTGAATATGAAGACATCGGTAATGTATCCGAGGTTTTCATAAACCCCAAGAATTTATTTGTTATATTTCATAACATAATAATTTATAATTATAAATTATAATAATTCATATTATATTATAATATATTTATTCTATTTATCTATTTATTTATTAATCAGCTTACTTCTAAAAATAGTTTTCTTCAAAAATAATTTTTGACTGAATAAAATGCATAGCATAATTATGCCCATAAAAAATCTGCATTGATCCTAATTATAGCAGCTTTCAGGAAATTTAATCAGTGGAATATTATCTCTTAACTATAATAGCCATGTTCATTCTAATCATATTAGTGCCTATGTTAGCAGGTGTGTGTTCCAAAACACAGGAGTGGTATTCATTTTGTTTATGTAGTATGTTTCAGATTAAATCCAGACTGATCTGTATCTTTTCTTTTCTTCCTCATTTTTCAAAATCCTTAATTTTAGCTCTTATTGCCAATGGAAGAACACTCAGAACAAACATTGTTTCCATTATCAAATCTACTTAATAATTCAGTTCCATCTGTTTTATAACATTAATTAGAAAGTTTGTTGCCCCAGACTTTAAATCTTTGTTATATCTGAAAATTCTGTGGTGTAATAAATTTGGACAAAGTATTGCATTCGTAGATGTTTGTGCAAAGTTCAACCAACAAGCATCTCACTCCCAAATGAGTCTTGTAAATGTGATGGTAATGTTGCTATTTAGAGTTATATTACCTCTGTTAGAATAATACAATACATGCATACATATATCTGAGGAAAGTACAGTCAGAGAAAAGGATTCATATTTTTCTATGTTAAATTTGTGCCCTGTTCTTCATTAATCCATTTATTTAGAGAAGTGAAAGAGCTGGAGTTTAAGACAAGCTTTCCTAGGAAGAAATATTTGAGACTTCTGAATTGGGGTCCAAAAAATGTTTATTTTTCTAAGCTAAGTGATGCCTTCTAAGAGCTAGCATAGTTTTGAAAATGACTATTGTCATCAGGAGAGTTTGCCTTGCTGATATTATGTCTTTTTTTTTTAATCCTTCCTGCTCCTCACTGCTAATGTTATAATGGCTTTAATATATACTTTATATTAATTCTAACCACCTTAGTTCTAAAAGCAGTGCATGACTAGTGATTTTTACCTCTACTTTCCATTTATTGTCATGCCCTATTGTACCACTAGTGCTCACTATCATATTGTGTAAATTATCCAGGAATAATAATAACTACGTCTTTTTCCTATAATTCTGTGACTGATTTATCTGTTATTTTAGCTGTAGGAGGAGGTAAAAGCATTTAATCATTGTGCTTCTTAAAAGCTTTAGATTTACATTTAGATCTATTTTTTGTTTCTCTTGGGGTTTGTAGGTGGTGTTCTTAGTCAAAGGCAATGAATTCCCTGACAGTGAATACACCTGTCCTGTCATGATTCTTCCTCAGGATGAAAAGTACCACATAATTCTAGTGTGATTTTTACACAATGTATAAGAGAAGTTGGCTGACACCCTTGATGAACTGGTTGTGGACATCACCTTTAAATCTATATTAATAAAGTATAAAAGGTGAAACCAGACAATGATTTTCAGTGAATCTAAGAGTCCTTAGGTCGTTGCATTTATAGTTGACTGAGAGACTTACACATTGGCTTTTTATTCAACTTTTAAAATGTGCCTGCAGGACTGACAGATTTTTAGAGTCAGTGTAAATGGAAAGAGGAAGATAAGGGCAGCTGTACAAAAACTGTTACTGTCAGAAGTTGTTCTGCAACATTAAGAAGTTCAGTACATTAAAGGGACTTGTCTGCTGAGTTAAGAAAGTAGTAACAGCTTCAGTTTTTTAAACAGAGCTTTAGAGCAGTAAAACTAAGAGCAGATAACTTTTCTAAAAATGTGAACTTCAAAAGATGTCTTTCTGTCCATTAGTGAAAAAAGGAAACCTGAAAAGGCCAATTTCAGCAATTTTTGTGCATTAAACAATTTTAAATAATACAGGAAAGAGAGTGGGTTGTGACACAACCAGTGTCACTTTACATACCTGTGGGTTTCTAAAGCACATTTGGTTCAATCACTCTTTTGTAGGTTGCATTAGCTGCCAAATTTAAGCTAAATAATAACATAGATTTAGAAAAATTAGTTTAAAAGACTCTTCATATGTGTTAGAAATACAACTACTCACAAAAGATAAAAAAGTTACAGTTGAAGTTCTCTCTGTGACCTTAATTTGGTTCTTCTTTGTACATATGGCCTTTAATTATATGTTTTCATATGATGTTTCCAGAAGCTGCCCATATTACTGAGAATATGGACCAGATCCTGCTTACTCAACAATTTCCTTTCTTTTCCCTGATAAACATATGCCTTATTTATGACACAATATTCAAAACAAATTCAGAATACAGTAACAATTCCTCCAGGAATTTTTCCATACTCCTCCCTTACTATAGTATGCAACATTGCATTAAACACAAGTGAATGCATATGAATGACATTCTTGTAATATAAATAAACATTACTCTCTCCAGTGTACAAATAAGGAAAAGAAGCACAGCGATATCCTCTGTTTCAGTATTCATGAGCTATGATATGATTTTTCACTTAACTGCCCCCCAATATTACACTAAACTGCAATTTTTCTATTCAGAGTACAGTAAAACAAGTGATGTCACTACCCCTCTGTTCGTTTTGCCAGTCAAGGTTGTAAAGGATGACTGGTCTCTGGATTCTGGGAATTGATCTCATCTATGTTTAAAGATGTGGTTCTGACCCGCAGTCTGAACTTAATTTTAAATGTCCAAATCATGATACGTGAGGGTTAAGGGTCTAAGTTCCTACTTTCATCAGTGGAGTTCTGAGGACTGGCTGTGTTTCTTAAATACAGGTCTTAAGTGCCATTTGAAATATCTTAGGCTGTATGAAACCTCAGCTCATGACACAGATTCAGGGAAGACCTGTGCCTGTCTGCATTGGAATCTAGAATCCAGGTCAGATTTACAAGGGCATTTTAATGCTGTGTGATGCTTCTCTATACACAAGGCTGAATTCCACATCCACTCATTTTATTTGAGGGAAGCTGAGGACCTGTTAGTTTATCCTAAAAGCTACATAGTAAATCTCTTCAGCAGGCTACAGCTGACTGATAATGCAAGTGTCAGCTGCTGGGTAAGTGATAGTGAGGTATCCTATCTGATCTGCAGTTGCTGTTCCAGGAGAACACATCCCCTGTAGGATCTTTGTCATATTTTCCAGCCACATGTAAGACTGTGAAATACCCTTCAGATTTTCAAATTGCACAAATACCTACATACATAGAGTTGAGTTGAGTCCCATAGGCAATGATTGAGTTCATCTTGAGACAGAAAGCAAATGAAAGCCATTTTAATTTAAATTTGAAACAAGGGGTTTTTTTGTGGATATTTAGAGATGGAGTGGGTATTTTCTGCAATGTGCCTTTGAAGAATAAGCTACATTGCAGCAGCAGCTTTCTTTTCATTTTTTTCTGAAGCTGACAATATTGCTTTGTTTAGTCCATGTTTCTTTCTCACACTCTTTACTGATTCCAGCTCTCCATTTTTCTTCTACACTCACACACACACACACTCTCTCTCTCTCTCTCACACACACACTCTCACACACTTGCAGCTTCTTATCCTTGTGTACACGGCAGTAAAATCCACTTCACACCACACTGAGCTACTCATAGCATATATTTTGACATCTTTGCCCATCTAATTTTTGTTTCACTCAACTCTTCTGTCTTTTTCTTTCAATTTTTTTTTGATCTCACTATACATCTTTTTTCTCTTCGGTCCTGATTCATCATCAGATTTCTGTAGCTCATTTTGTCTTCCTTTCTGTCTTCTTCTGCATCTACTTGAAAATTGAGACACCTAAGTTCTTTCTATACTATTTTGCTAATGAAATAACAAGAAAGTGCTAAAGTACTAAAAGTTGTGGTACCCAAATCCATTTTGGGCCAGAAAGATTAAAAATAATCATGAACAGGGAAGTCCTTTGCTTGCTCTCATTCCTAGTCTTATGTAGGATGGCATTTTCTGAGGACAGTTCTAACATGGGGCTTCTCAGGCATAATGGTTAAAATCTGGTAATTTTAAATGTGTTATTCTCGGATAAAGTGTTAATTATTTAATAAATACTCTCAGTCTTGTCAGTAATATATTTTTGCATCAACTGCCAGAATCTCCACTAGAAAGAGAATAATGAGGAATCTGAAGGATACCTTTACCAATACATTTCAAACTGCTAGCAAGCCTGCATAGAATTGTTTTCTTTCACATAAAAAGAATAACACCAAAAAAATAAATAATTATCTTAGATAAAAACAGGGGGGTTCTACATTCTTCTGAATAGGCGGTAGCCTTATTATAGACCTATTTACACTTTTATTTTAATCTTTTATTAGTGTGTCTATTCTTACACAAACAAAGCAAGCAATTGATGACTGTGCATCCACAGTTTTGAATATTATTGTCTCATAAGCAATTTATCTCAGATAGAATTCTTTGGAGTTGTTCAAAACAGATCCAAGGAGTAAGCTGCCATCCAAAAAATATGATCTGACAGGAGCCCACCTTTTGACCTTATCCTATGTCTGTCATTCATCTACCACTATATGTCTTCAAGAGTCACTTTTTAATTTATAGCTATATTATGTTCAAAGTTACTCATAGAGAAAAGGAAAGGGACTTGGGTTTCTGCATGCCTAAATGTGCAGCATAATTAAGTTACCAAAAGAGTGAAAACTATACTATTAGCAACAACAAAAGGTTTTGTGTATAACATCAGGGTCCTGTTACAGAAAGAAAAGGGCCACCCATAGGTCTTCTAGATAACATGCAATTCCTCTGTACATCTTGCATACACCATAATCCCTCAAAAGTTAGTAGATACCTGCATTAGGTAACTGAATTGAACCAATGGCTCTAGAAAGTTTTGTCTCCCTGTCACAGATACTTCAAACTGGCTAATTGCTGGTGTCTTTTTGTGAGCTATGTATCTAAATGACCTTCATGTTTAGTGGAGATAACCATCACCCATGATCAACGTTGACCTATTCTATTACACAATAAGCTTATATTTACTACATTTGTGAATAACAAAATTGCACAGTTTATAAGATATTTTGGATCATACGTATCTATTGAAAGTCAGAAAGCAAAAAAATATACAGAAAAATACTACTAGGAGCACTAGTCTGGATTTTCCAAAACCATGAATTAATAATGCACTAGTGGAGTTTGTGTAGCTTATAAGTGGACAAGGAAGATGCAGGAAGATATATTTCCTAGTGATGTGTCAAGCTGCACTACACATACTGCATTGATTATTATGTGAAATAGAGTTTAAAGTATATGGATTCTTGTGAGGAGTATGTATTTATTATTTCTCATTTAACTTTCACACAATTAATCTTTGAAAAGAGGCATGCAGCAGCTCTATTGAGACATGCTTTTACAAGTCCCTTCACCTATCCTGCTGGAAATATTTACTTCAACAGGAAATTAAAATCATTATAAGCAAGTAAATGGATGCAGGTTATCTCCCTTAACTTATAATTGATGTTTTAACAAGACATGTCCTGAAGCTAAATCTATCAATATTCAGGTTCAAGATAACACAGGGTCTGCAGGCAAAAGGGATTACATAATAGATTGTTCAAATGAGAGCATATAATTATCATTGAAAAATAATGTAAGAATATGTTACTGCAAAGCAGGTTACAAGGATAACCACTAAATATTTCAAAATAAGTATAATCTCTTATTTGTGCTACTATAATTTAAATATTCATAAAACTAAATGAAGGAATTGGGTCAAAGGAAAAGCATTATCTATTGCTGGAAAGCACATGGAGGCATACCACATCATATATCACAACAACCCTATGCAGAGCTACAGACTGGGTGAGGTCTGTTTGGAGAGCTGCCAGGAGGAGAGGGACCTGGGGGTGTTGGTCGACAGCCGGCTGAACATGAGCCAGCAGTGTGCCCAGGTGGCCAAGAAGGCCAATGGCATCTTGGCTTGTATCAGAAATGGTGTGACCAGCAGGTCCAGGGAGGTTATTCTCCCTCTGTNTGATATTGGGGAATATAATGTACATACTATGTTACGTATTTTTTAAATTTATTGTCTGTATAGCATAATAAAAAAACTTAGAGAATACAAAATGGTTAACTGTCTATATCACTTAGACCTCTGAAGATATTCCTATTTGCATGATTGTCCTCTATCATTTAGACAAACTGTATCTTGAGTCCATTAAATACAAGCCTGATCTCCAACCAAGTACATCCAATAGATTTATTTATGACTTTCTCTTAATTCTCAGGTTTCTTTATGTCTTAGAGAAGAAATTACAGCTGCTTTCTGTTTTACATAAAATCAAAAAATTATTGTGGGTGTTCAAGATTTTTCCTGCAGATGCATATGGAGTAAGACTTTTTTGGCTGCTCTTTGCTAGTGCAAAACATACTTTTGTGCATTGAGAACATAGTATTACAAAATCATGCTTTTAACCTTTTTGCCTAAACTTTTGCTTCTCATATCATCCTTCACCGAATGGGATCAGAATAACTTCATCATACACACAACAGAAAAACTGTTTAATTCTGTGTCTAAATGTATAACAGGCATATAATCTAAGGGTTGTTAAATGTAATTCCCTCATTTAAAAATATCCATTTATGTGGTTGAATTTTTTTCAATGTCAAGTTTAATTAAATGTCATTTTAATTATACTGCTTCATAAGAAAATTAGGACAATTTAACCATCAATCAGCAAATTGAACACAATTAATATTACATGCATGGGTATTTTTTATTCAACAAGGAAAAAATATGAAAGGAATAGCCTGTGAAATCCCATATAGGTCCAATGTTGATTGGCAGAACATGGTTATTTGCAGTTGGTAGTGTAATCAGAAAAAATAAACTAATGTATCAGCCAGATACACAAGAAAAGTGGAGCAATCAAAATTAGGTTCCAAATCTATTCAGGATATTTACATGTAGAAGAATCCTTATCACCATTCAGCTAAATCGGATCCTATTGCACTGAAAGATCTATTAAGTTCAATACAGTTAATTTACAATTCACATTCTATTTCATTACTTCTCTTTTACATAAGTTATGTAATGCATAATTCAATCAAAAGTATTGTCATACTGATGATCACTATAATTTGCTTAAATGTAAACTGAGCATAATACAGCTAGATAATATGAACTGCTAATATTTTCTATATGGTGAAAGATGCTGGTTCTTTGCTTGACTAGAACCTTGCTACTTCCTGTTACAGGATCAAAGAACTAACCTGAAGGGAACATTGTTCTATCTTCCTTCCAGGCTGAAAAGAGTAACTAGTCAGCAGTAGAACTTATAATATTAGCACAGAGTCCATAAGGGGATGAAGCATGTTTGTGAATATGCATGTACCACTGAATCTAAGCTTCAAATATAAAGTTTGAGAATAGTTGCAGAACACTACAATGCTTCAGTTTCCAAGGGATGCAGAAGACCTATTATTTTGCCGAACAGAAGCCATAAACTGTTTTATTACTTCTTTTGTCCCATTACTGTGGAATATTTTTGCCAATAAAGTCTTTCTTTACACATCTTCCAGCCATTATTTGTTTTTTCTTCTTTCCCTACTCCACCACCAGAGCCACGAATAAACATTACTTAACAGTTTAATGAAATCTTCCTGTACATGTACTTCTACTTGCTTACAGTGAATTAGATCTTCTGTGGTAAATGCAGAATTTGTATTACTTGTGTACAAAATGCTTACTTGCACAGCAAATCATTTCACTCTGTGGCTTTCCTTTCAGAGGAAAATTTGAGCTCCAATTTTAAGCCATTAAACTCCATATTTTCTAATTCTGTTCTTTTGTGTTACAGAGTTATGCTTTTTGTACCTTATGTACTCTATCTGGATTTCCAGGTCTGCAGTCTTAACAAAACTGACATCTAAAACTTCGCTTCTCAAAGCATTGTTACTCATGTTACTTAGTGCCACTTTTCTATTAAAAATAATCCATATTAGCAGATATGGTGCATTACTTCAGAAACAACTACATTACTAATTATTTTCATATTTGAATTTCAGAAGAGTTACATAAAATTCAAATATTATGTTCAAACACAGCACTTCACTACATGGCAAAAATCCACTGCAGATAGAGGCTTTTTTATTACCTAGTCTTTCTAAAATTATTATCAAAATTAATGATTAATATTCAGGAGAGCATGGATCCTTAAGAAATGTTTCCAAGTAAAAGTTTGACGATTTGTCTTGCAAATGGAAATATTTTATCTGTTAAATTTTCCAGTATCCTATTTGGAACAGTTTTAAAATTAATGTCTTGCTCATAAAACAAAAGATCAAAAGAACTGTAGACTTGGTTAGATTAAAATGTGTAAATTTACATTTATGAAACATACACAGAATTAAGTTACTATTTTCAAATAATAGATGCAGGTTCAAGACAAAATTATTATTAACAAGAAGAAAAAGAAATCAAAGCCTAAATTAAAATATAATGGATGAAAATGCAGAAATTAGACAGTGTAGCAGCAATTATGTTCTAATGAAGAAAAACCCACTATCAGAATAATATTCTAGTTCCCCATATCATCTTTAGCACAAAAAAGGAATTTTGAGAGTGTTGGTCTGTCCATTTTAATGCAATGATTATTCATCAGAAAGTGATGCAGTGTATGCATAAATTAATAAAAAACAAAAAAAATTTAAAAACAAACTGACAATGCATTGGATATATACATATGTGTCAAACTAGTATGAAAGTGGGCAGAACAATACTCTGAAGTTTCTTTTCTTGCCTGGTGATTCTTAAATAAAAATGTAGATAACCCTGTGTCAGAGACAGATCACCAAGATATTTCTGGTTATTTTTCCTGTATTGCATGGCTATTGCATGGAATATTGCATGTATTGCATGGAATATAATGTAAACATTATATTCCCCCCAGAAACTCATACTTCATAGGAAGGACATCAAATAACCCAACACCTTTTTTTTTCCCGTAGTCTATAAATTTAAGCACTTTCCAGCAATGTGGAACCAGTGATTGTAATCTGCTTAGAATGAAAATGTACTTAAACCATTCACTGGCTGTATAAGTTCAGTATGTAAAATATTCCTATAGTTTTCAGTTCAACTCCCTGCAGCCGCAGTGAATTGAGCAGAGTTTGGCAAAACATGTAATCTCCAGTGGCTACAGATCAGATCACTCTGTACCTCCCTGAATTGCAGCCAAGCTCAGGTGTCATGTAGAATCTGTTTTACAAGCAAGCAAGCTTCTTAGCATGCATGGGAATCTGTGCACAACACAAAAGTACCAACTAATTTTACAGGATAGTGGGATGAGGGAGTTTAAGTCTTCACTTGCCATATTATTAATAGTTCTTATTCTACAATTCACTGATTTGATGGAAGTGAGCATGTGGATTATAGAAAGGGCACATATATATGCCATAATCCATATACTAAACTTTACAGTAGTATTATATCAAATGTTTCACAGCACCTCTGTAGTGAATACTGTGAATTCATTAACTACTTCAGAAGAAAAGTACAGATACTTCAAATTTTACTTTACTTCAGAGAAGAAAACAGGAAAAAAACTTACACACTAAGCAGAAAATGAGACAGCATCAGAGAAATAAAGTGAAATTAACTAGTAAGTACAATTTTTGTCATTACTTAATACTTGTTTATAATTGAAACTTAAATAACTTATAATATGAAGTCTACAACTCAGATGTAAATGTAATTACCATTTTTAGTTTATATTGTGCCACCAACACAGACTATCTATTAATTTCCACAAAAGCTATGCTCTGCATTGTAATTTCTAAATTACAGAGATCATAAGGCACAGCATAATAGCACTAGTTAAAATATATTCACTGGAAACAGAACAAACAATAAACTTTAGAGAATTTGACTCTTCTCTCATAATCAAGGCTCTTTTCAATCTGAGATTTTAGGAATCTTTACTTCCTCAATTTTATGTGTTTGGCTCTTCTAAAGGATTTTAGATTCCCTTAGACAACAACATATTTGAATAGTGGATGGGAGAGATGCAGCAAACTGACAGCTAAACAGGGACAACACAGAGCAAAGGAATGCCCACGGCTCTGCATACTACTGTGACAAGCACAGAATTTTAAAAACTGTATTACAAGTCTCACTGTATTTAAAGATACATATTTTTCACATGTGTGCATGTGTGTGTATTTTACCTTCTCCTTCTGAGCGACAACCTATACATGCTGCATACAGTTGCCAGAACTTTTTTTTTCACTTCTATTTAAAATATTTTGAGGACTTCAACAAAGAGTGGATCTACAGAAGGAATAGTTTTATGCTGTAATGGTCAGTATTGGGTCTAATCTTTTTTGATGTCGTCATTACAGATCTGGAAGATGTGCAGAGTATGCAGACAGAAAGTTTGCTTATGATAAGAAACTAGGATAGGATCATGGTGCTGTCCATAGGGACCTGGTATAAGAAGATGGAGCCAGGCTCTTTTCAATGGTTCCCAGTGACAATGGTTCCCAGTACAAGATGCAATGGGCAGAAACAGAAACACAGGAGGTTCCACCTGAACGTAAGGACACACTTTCAATTTATGGGTAACAGAGCACTGACACAGGCTTTCCAGAGAGACTGTGAAATGTCCATCCTTGGAGATATTAAATACATATACATATATATGTTCCTGCTCTAGGTGACCCTGCTTGTACAAGGGAACTAGACCAGATGATCAAGGATGAAGGTCAAGGTTGCCTGGGATGTAGCAATCACACATTGGTGGTGTTCTCGGTCCTGAGGGGTATAGGTTAAGCAAAGAGTCAAGCCCTGAATTTCAGGAAAGCAAACTTCTAGCTCTTCAAGGAGTTAGTCAACAGGACTCCCTGGGAAACTGTCCCCAGGGACAAGGGAAAAGAACACATTTGGCATATATTTAAGGTTGTTTTCTACAGAATGCAACAGCTCATCATACCTAGATGTGAGAAGTGTATCAAGAAAGGCTAGAGACCTTTACTGAGTCTTGGATAAGTCATGACCTCTAGCTCAAGCTAAAGGGTAAGAGGGAAATGCACAGGTGGTGGAAGCAGGGTCAGGTATCCTGGAAAGAATATAGGGATGCTGTCCAGTTGCATGTGGTCAGAAAGGTCAAGGCATAACTGGAGCAGAACTTGGTGAGGGATACAAGATATACTTGGAAATATATACTTGGTGAAGTATAACAAGAAGGGTTTCTACAAGTAAGTAAATCAGAAAAGAAAGGTCAAAGAGATTGTACCTTCCCTAATCAGTAAGACTGCCAACCTGGCAACAAGAGACTAGAAGGCTGAGGTACTCAACAACTTTTTTGCATCAGTGTTCACTAGCAGCCTCTCTTTCTACACCTCTCAAGGGGGTGGGCTGCAAGATGTGGACTGAGAGAGCAAAGTCCCTCCTGCTATAATAGATCAGGTTTTGTTACCACCTTAGAAACCTAGATGCACATAAAGACAAGTACATCCAAGAGTTCTAAGTAAATTGGCTGATGCAGTCCCCAAGCCACTCTCCATGATATTTGAAATGTTATGGCAGTCAGGTGAGGTCCCTGGCAACTGGGAAAAGGATACCATTGTGTCTATTTTTAAAAAGAGTAGAAAGGACAACTTTGGGAAATACCAACCTGTCAGCCCCACCTCTGTGCCTGGGAAGATCATAGAACAGATCCTCCTGGAAGCTATACTAAGGCAAGTGGAGGGCAGAGAGGTGATTCAAGACAGCCAGTACCTCTTCACCTAGGGCAAGTCCTGCCTCATAAACCTAGTGGTTTTCTATGACGGGGTGACCACATCAGTGGATATGGGAAAAGCAATGGATGTAATCTGTCTAGATCTCTCTAAAGCCTTTGACATGGTCCTCCATAACATCCTTCTCTCTAAATTGGTGAAATACAGATTTGATAGAGGTCCTATTCAGTGGTTAAGAAATTGGTTGGATGGTTGCATCCAGAGGGTAGTGGTCAATGGTTCAATAACCAGATAGATGTCAGTGACAAGCAAAGTTCCTCAAGGATCTGTTCTGGAATTAGTGTTCTTCAATATCTTCATCAATACCACAGATGATGGGGTTGAGTACACCCTCAGTGAGTCTGCAGATTTCACCAAGATGAATGATGAGGCTGACACACTTGAGGGATGGGCTGCCATCCAAAGGGACCTTGACAAGCTAGAGAAGCGGGCTTGTGAAAACCTGAGGTTGTGAGGTCCAGCAAGGTGAAGTGCAAGCTCCTACACCTGAATCTGGCCAACCCTCAGTATTGGTACAGGCCAGGAGATGAAAAGATTGAGAGCAACCATACAAGAAGGGTCTGAGGAGCCCTGGTGAATGAGAAGTTGGACATAAATGGGCAGTGTGAGCTTGTAGCCCTGAAAGCCAACTGTATTCTTAGCTACATCAAAAGAAGTGTGGCCAGCAGGTTGAGGAAGGTCATTCACCCCTCTACTCTGCTCTGGCAAGACCACACCTGGAATATTGTGTCCAGCTCTGGAGCCCTCAGCACAAAAAAGACATAGACTGCTGGAGTAGGTCCAGAGGAAGGCCACAAAAGTGTTCAAAGGCCGGGAACACTTCCCATATGAAGAAAGGCTGGAAGAATTGGGTTATTCAGCTTGGAGAAGAGAAGACTCCAAAGAGGCATTATTACAGCCTTTCAATTTTTAAAGTGGGCTTATAAGAAGGATAGTAAAAAGCGTTTTAGCAGGGCCCTTAGCAATAGTACAAGGGATAGTGGTTTTACACTAAAAGAGGAGAAATTTATACTAGATATTAGGAAGACTTTTTTTTTTCATTGAGGGTGGTTAAACACTGGAAGAGGTAGCCCAGAGAAGTAATAGACGCCCCATCCCTTGAAACATTTAAGCTGAGGTTGGATGGGGCTCTGAGCANTTCAAAGGCCGGGAACACTTCCCATATGAAGAAAGGCTGGAAGAATTGGGTTATTCAGCTTGGAGAAGAGAAGACTCCAAAGAGGCATTATTACAGCCTTTCAATTTTTAAAGTGGGCTTATAAGAAGGATAGTAAAAAGCGTTTTAGCAGGGCCCTTAGCAATAGTACAAGGGATAGTGGTTTTACACTAAAAGAGGAGAAATTTATACTAGATATTAGGAAGACTTTTTTTTTCATTGAGGGTGGTTAAACACTGGAAGAGGTAGCCCAGAGAAGTAATAGACGCCCCATCCCTTGAAACATTTAAGCTGAGGTTGGATGGGGCTCTGAGCAACCTAATCTACTTGAAGATGTTCACTGCAGGGGGTATGGACTAGATGACCTTCATAGCCCCTTCCAGTCCAAAGCATTCTATCATTTTATGATTTTATGACCTTCCGAAGTGCGTTCCAACCTCAAACATCCTGTGACTCTGTGAAAAGCACAGTCTGTTCATACCTCATTATTAAGCCCCTAGTTTCACCTTAGTAGATACTGCCCCCCTGAATTAATTCTCTTCATGGCTGATAATGACCTGAGAAAAGTCCGCCAGGGATGCTACATGATGGACAGTTCATTTGGGCTGTACTTGTAGTAGAATCAGGAGGAAAAATATGTGTCTCTATCTCCTCAGGACCAGCCTTTTTTTTTTTTTTTTTTTTTTTTTTTTTTTTTTTTTTTTTTTTTTTTTTTTATTTTTTTTTTTTTTTTTTTTTTTTTTTTTTTTTTTTTTTTATTTTTTTATTTTT
>WAAB01011239.1:0-35263 GCA_013389865.1 Piaya cayana
GATTCTATGATTCTAAGGACAGGGCTTAATACAAAGTCTAAATTCAGTTATATTGGGAGGACTCCATTTTCTCTGCAGCTTAGTGCATTTAATTACCTACCATCCTGTCATCCCATCCGTACAAGACCTCTTCTCTCCCATATCAAACACCTCCTGGTTGTCCAGGACTCAGCTCAGCTTGAAGCATTGTGAGAGAAGCAGAGCTCTGAGCCTGCAAGCAGAAATGCAGTATTACAGGTTGGGGACTATTTGCGTTCTCAGATGAGGATGACTCAAATAGCACGAGCTGTGACTACATGCTGGGAAAATATCATCTGGAGGATGGAGTGAGCCACAAGTACACCCGTTCCTTCTCACTGTGCTCACTTCAGCATCCCCCGGACAGTTTATGAAGGCAAGTCAGCAGTGGCTTGTTTGAGGAGCAACAACCTTCTCTTGCGTGACTATGGGTTTCTAAAATCTCCAGGCTGATTTCATCATCGTGAGCAAGACCTTGACTATTACTGAAGTGGAAAAGGATTGGCAATTGCCTGGCACTAAATAGCTGTGATTGAAGGGGCTCTGGAAGGAGATCCTTGGGAGTGAATATGTCCTAACCAGAGCAATTAGCATTTCAGGCTGCACTTTCCTTCGCTTTACACCTGAATATATAGAGAGCCAGACAACAAAAACATATCTCTCAGCACCATAACTGCCATAATTGGCCTGATGTTACTTTGATCACAGTGCTCCTTAATGATGAAAGCCAGGCACCGTGCTTTCCAAATCAACAATTTTACACTTAGCTAAAACTGATAGCATTTGGATTTAATTAAACACCTTTGCTTGTCCTTGTTGGAGGGGGATAGGAAATTGAGAAGAACCATAGTAAAGCTGCAAGGATGGTCTGGCAGGACTGCCTCTGTAAGCAGGCACTTCCAGCTTCTGAAGGCAGTGCGGAAAGGCTGGGTGCGTAAAAATGGCTAGTATTTTGGAAGGTTCCTCCTGACTTGTTAACTTATTACATCTGTAAATGCTGGCCATGTTCCCAGCCTTTATTTTCTTCTCACTTTTCCTGTAAGCTTGTATGTGCTATCTCTTTGGTTGCCATCAGACGTTGTCATTAGCTCCCAAAGGCAGGAGGAGGCAAATCCCAGATACAGGCAGGGTGCTTAGTGCTAATGGTACCTGTACTACTGGTCATGGAGGAATGCTTTGTGACAATGGGTTAACAGAGCAGATACACCCACAGTTCACCCTCAATAAATCTGTTTTGCATACAGCTTGTTAGCTAAGGCTCCTTCAAATCCTTTGCAAGGCTCAAGGCAACCATCATACTGAGTTCTGAAGAGTAGTGCTGGGGGTATAATACGTGTTTGACTGGTGGCATCCAAAACAATTTGGCCAAGAAGGAAAGAGCTGGACATACTAGAGGCTGAAATGGGGAGAAGTAAAGGCATGGCTGAAAGCAGAAATTTTGCAGTAGGAAACTCATAGGGGACAAGAGAAAGAGTTGGATTATCCATGTGTCAACATGATAGGGAGCAAACAATAGCAAACCAGGTTTCAGGAGTTCCTCTGCCCTGGAACAGATTATTTCTTTCATGTCTGTGATAGCAGGGCTCAGATACCTGATTATGACCTGTGAGAGCTGCCATGAGGGAAACCTGCTAACTCCTACGATGCTGAGGTTTCACAGACAAACAGCTGGGGAATGGTTAAGTTACATGTAGACACGTGTCTGTGTAAGCAAGTTTGCCATGTCTGTAACACAATAATTTACAGCTGTGAGATAGTTAATATAGACTCAGATTGTGGACTCATAAATTTTAGTTTAACATGTAATTCTGCTCTGACAAGTGTCTATATAAAAATAGCACCTTCCTACTGAAATGAACTGCTATCTATGTGTAATCACATGCAAATCTGATTAATTTGCTGACTAAATTAATGGGAACAGTTTTGAAAAATAGGTGCCTAAAGTTAGGTACATACTATTTAGGTACCTAAATATGCAATAAAATTTTAAATGGTACTTAAGTCTTGTCACTTCAAGTTGCCCTTGGAGTAGCTTTTAAAATCAGATTACCTGTCTGGAGCCCTGAAGCTCAGAATTAGATAAGTGGGTTTGAAAATACTGTCTTCATTTTTATTCCTTATTATCTCTGTTGAAGCTGAAAATATGCAGCCGCTCTGGGAGTAGGCGAGCAGAATTCTTTTTCATTCCTTTTGCAATTGTACAAGCCAAAAAGATGACAACTTAACTTCTGGATCCCAGCATGAGTTTGTAGACCTGGTAGTTTGAAAAGCAAACTAAGCATCTTTCTCACTTGTAAACTGACTGCATTTGATCTGGAAATCATTGAGATGCAATAAACATGAACTCCATGATCCTGTTTTTATGGAGTTCGTTTTCCTAGCAGAACCACACTTAACAAAACAATCATTATAATTGAATGGCAGTGCTGGTGAAAAGAGCTGGATTGAAAATGCTGGTGACAAAAGCCTTCTGTTTATCCCTGGAAGAACAGTGACAGTGGTTGGATTCAACCACAACACACTATTCCTCAAGCAATTGACACCCAAGGGACTAACTAGTGCTATAGCTTTTCAAGTGCACTACTTTGCCAGGTACCTGTTTTCTAGCAGTGTTGGGTGCTCATGAGCTAGCAGCAGCAGAAGTAGATGCGTAGCCATGTTACTAAGCAGGTAGTGGTGACTTAGGTCACTTCACCTACTGGCACTTCTGTGGCTACAATATTCTAACCAATTTTTGGAAACAAAGAGGTGAGAAGGTAGCTCTGTTGCTATTGCTTATTTGGTCTCTACATACAGGCTCAGTGCTATTTTGTCAATTACTTCTAGCTGTGCAGAACTTGGACTTCTTTTTTTCCCCCCTGTGTTTTTATACAGACGTCTGTCCATTGGACATCAAAGTGCAGTCTTTCAAAGCCACAAAGTCATATGACTTACTGAACAATAAGTGATGATCTATATACATGTGGGCAGGCTCATTCCTGGAGGAGATGTTCTTCTGTTGTGATGTGTTAAAACAGCTCTTTGTATTTGGGAAATAATAGAGATTCATTTGAAAGTATTAGCTATCATTGGGGCTTGACCTCTTCAGAAAGTAATCTTTAGTGATGGTTTTAAAGTGGATTTGGAAAGATAATTATTCTTGTCCTCGGGTAGAATCTGGGCAATTTATGTGCTCAGCTGACTTGTCATTTTGGCATCAATGGATATTTATTCCCATAACGTAGGATTTCTAGGCATCATCTCATTGTGGCGGCTGAAGATGATGGTAATAGGCAAACGAGATACGTGCAAATAGAGATACTGCTTAGGGTGACACATCCTTAATTATTAGTAGTCTTATAGCAGGCAGTGTGCTCAGTACTGTAGCTCTTCAGTGTAGGCGAACAAGAGGTTGTTTATCTCTTTTTTCTCTCTCTTTGTATGTGAGTTCACAAGACATTTCCAAAGAAGCATTTCATGGCTGTGAAAAAGTTGTTTGTCTGTACAATTTAAGTCAGTATACAACTCAGAAAATTGAATTTGATACCTCTTTTACACGGTAATTTTCTATCTATAGTATTTTAATATGTATTTCTTATTCACGTATATGTGATTATTGCTTTATCCTGCAGCTTTCATTTTTAGATAGTATCATGTATCTTCACTTTCTGGAGTTGCTATAAATAGATATTACAATGTTGGATAGGGCTTCCCAGGAAAGTGGTAGAGATGGGAGAAGTATCTTCACAGGCTGCGTTTTCATCAGATCACAAGATTTAAGCAGGCATTACCAAGAGTCCCATGTAATATCCCTGGACCCTGCTGGTATTAGGCCAAATCCTGTAGTGGGATCCACTAGATGAGGTATAAAACAGAGATCTGTGAACTCCTGAACATTTCTATATGTTTTGCAGAAACAAAAGTCCTGGCTGGAAAGTTCTAGCTACTTTTCCAGTGCAGGTTTGTAAATCTCAAGTTTGTAAAAGGTTATTAGAAGTGTCCTGCCTCAAACTCCTAGCTATGACTTTTCTGCCATCAGTCGGCTGCCGTGGAACATAGGAAGTGCCATTCTGTGTTTAGTTGTCTCAAACCATAGCTGACACTGGCCATTTTAGGCACTTTTGGGTAGAAACTGCTCTCTGTGATGTGTTTGTGCAGCCCTGTGCCAGTGATGCTGACTGGACTCCATTGGAAAGCTGCAGGCGGGGAAGGATGAGGGTGGAAGATGGATGGTGAGGGCCACCAGCACAACCACTATTTCCTGTGTCTGACACACACATGTTGCACCAGCTGGTAGTGGCAGAGGGGTGGAAACACATCGTAATGTGAAGTGCTAATATAAATTAATTATTATAGTAATGAATCCAAAGCATGATGAATCTGTTCTCTCCCATCCATCTTTCATTTTGACATTTTTTTGGAAGCAGGCAAAAATTATCTGTGCATTTCTTTCTTTTCCTTTGTGCCTTTAACTTGCCTTTTTTGTTTTGTCATTGCTACTAACATTTCATTGACTTCTGACTGTGACTTGTAATTTGCTCAAAGCTGTGTTAGCATGGTAGTCTCTAAGTATTATTGAATAACTAACATAATGAAAAAGTCGTTCCAGCAGCAGAGCTGGAGTTTGCAGGAAAAGGTCATGGAAGATGTGGGTTGAGTCACTGTTGGGAAAGGTAGACAAGGTCTGCCCTTTTATCCACAAAGGTAGAGCCAAATTATGAGAAGGTGCATGTATGGGTGTATGTTTGTGTTGGAAAGCAGGGACGTCTCAAATGAGATGTATATGCAGAGTATGGCTGAGAAAAAAAATAAAAGTGCATTATTAAAACTGTATGAAATCTCACCTGTAGCAGGAGATGCTGGGGACATGAGGAGCTATGTTTTACCCTCATCTCTAATATACAGAAGGTAATAAATATTGTTTTGTTGAATTAGGTGGGTTTAGTTTGGGGTCTGCTCCTCAGTACTGTACTCAAATGAGGCTTGACAGCTACCTGGAGCAAAATCCTGGTATGATACCACATGCTACAATAGGTTGTCTAAAATCAATGTACAATTTCAGTATCTTTAGGAGATTTTCTAATGAATTTGTGGGCTATCACCAACACTCTAGATGTGACAGCTTTCTCCTGCCTGGTATTGCTGGTTTTTGCAAAGCGTGTTGTACAGTGAAATTGAAATCAGGGAAACCACCAACCACTGAAATCCCTTCAGAAGGGGAGGTGTGCACTGGAATAGAATTTTGTAATGCAGTCTGCAAAACTGAAAAATCATTGACAATATATAACACTTCTGTAAGAGCAAAATGAGGAGACAATGTCAGTTCTGTGGATTTTGCATTTTCAACCTGGCAGGGGGCTGGGAAGAGGGGCCCCAACCTACTGCCCTATATTTTAGGGATGAGTTGGATGGTCATTTCACTCCAGCTGTCAGGGATCTATAGAGCAGCAGCTTGCACCCTCTGGAGATCAGTCAGATCTCATTAGCCTGTAACCAGTTATTTATGCAGCTCTGACCTCCCTTTTAGTGAAAAGAAGCCAATTTACTAAGTTTTGGTGATAATCTTGTTAGATATATTTCAGTCTTTCCCATAAAGAAAAGTATGCTTGGGATGAAAAACATATTTCTGGTAACTCTGGTAGCCAATCTCACAGTTTGACAGGATATGTAAAATGAGATTAAATGTGTATCCTCTGTCTTTGAAGGCTGCTCAGTAGCTTTGTGTCACTCTACCTTCTGATGAGTACCATTTCAGCAAATTTAAGGACTGCTTGTCCAGGAAGACATCCAGATAGCTACTGAGACTGTAATCCCAGTCATCTCTTCATATGGGTCTTCAGTTTGAACAAACTAAAAAAAAGCTGCATTTTCAACCCACTGGTGATCTCTTTCTATTCAACATTACAATAACATTGCAGGTTTTTAGCACAAAATTGTCAGGCTTCTTACAGCAGTTAGTCTTGGGGCTATAAACATTTATACTAGCATGCTAAAGAGATTTGGGCATAAGGGGCTGTACCACATTAAAGACTGTCTGAAAATATGAGTAGGCTAACATTAGATTAAACAGAGGCAGGCAGTAATTTAATTGGCATTTATACATTGAGAGAAGGAAAAAATAGTAAGTTTAAAAAAAAATGTGGCTAGGAAGCTTTTAGAAATCCGGGAGGTAATTTGCCTTCCAAAATGATTCACAGTATCTCATGTTAGCTAATTACCAAAACAGCAGATTTCTGAATTTAACAGCAGCAAGGTTAGGACTCGGTGGGCTCAGTTCTCATCCATGTGTTTGTTAGGATCTGTTCAGCCCCCTTCGTGCTTTTGCTCTGCTCTTTGGCATCTGTGGGAGCTCGGCCTCTTTCAGGGGCAGAGTTACAAGTGGCTGCGCTTCATGATAGGAGCCAGATGAGGGTGAAAGGGGCAGGTGGAGAGGCAGGAGATTGTGCATTGACTGGCATGACTCAGCCATCCATAAAATGATTTTCATTAATATTTAATGTCTGTCAAAAATGTCAGCATCCAAAAGAGAGGCAGATAAATTATTTAGTCTTGAGAGTGTCTTGTCTCCCCACTCCTGCTGTTGTACGTAAGATGTTTGCCCTGGTTTTATTTAGATTTAGGATGTTGTTGGGGAATTTGAACTGATTGCTGTTACACCTGGAGTGTTGTCTTGTGAGACCCTTGGAGGGGCTGCTGCCACCGCTTTACACATTGATGCTTTGTTAGAAAGATCTGGACAATCTGAATACACCTGCAAGTGGGTTATGTACGGTCCCTGTCAATGGGTTGGGTTTGTTTCTAGTTTGGTTTGCAGAATATACCCTGGAACACAGAAATAAGGACAGAAGAGTAGAATGTGATGGGAGGTCCTGCTCTCCAGGTAAGGGCTGTGGGGAGCTGCTGTCAGAGCAGCCCAACATCACAGCGTAGCCGTGAGCCTTCTGAGTGCTCCCTCAGGGATGTACTGCACCTGATATTAGCTGGTGTGCTTTCTTCTGTCATTCCTGTTACCTTGGGTTCTGCTTGCATTTTCTTTTTTTCCCCCGTGGACCTGCATCACCCAGAGACCTGTGACCACCTAGTCTTGATGAACTGTATGAACTGTATCCCATTCAGGGGTGGGGATAGTCCCTAAGATCCCAGCAGTGCTTCGGCTGCTCTCCAACGTACCCCACTGCGGGGATGGTTTCTGCTTGCCCGTTTAGGGTACAGATCCTGCTTTATCTGTAACTGTGTGCAAGGCTGTAATACCCCACTTTGAGCTGCAAGGTTTGTTATTTAAAAAAAAAAAATCAGCTTCACAGGATGACACAGTGGAGGTAAGATGAAATCATAAGCCCTATCAGAAAGCAAGAGGGATTGAAAGGGATGAGCATAGGAAGAAATGTATGTCATCAGATAGGATTTGAGGTTATGTGAGAGACAGGCAAATATAAGGCTAATTAGTTTGTGAATGTTGGTTGAACCACAATCAAAAATGACTGGTTAAAAACCCATTCTGACACTTGCAGTAGACATAACCTTCCTTCCTGGGCAAGGATCTTTCTGAAGGCCATGGGAACTTTGTCAGCCTGTGTATCTGTTTGCACTGAACCCTGTCAGAAAAATTAAAAATATAACTCCACATTAAAAGAGAAAATGTACAGACTATTTCTAAAACACAGGAGCAAATTCAGTTGCTTTATTTGTTTGGGATTTTTTTTTACCTATTTTAGGAAATTCACAGACATTGGGACAAAGATCTCAATTGGCCTCTAATTAAAGTTGCTTTCTTACTGTCTGGCATGCAATCCCCCTGAGAGGCAGATGTTTGCAAAGCACACTTGAGGAACTGGCATATGGTTCCTTTGTAAGGCTGGCGTTTCAACGAAGTGCCTCCTGAATGTTGTACATAATTAGATATTTTATTTTACTTTCTTGTCCTGGAGAAGTTACTGGTAGCTGGGTACCTGCACTATCCAAGAAGGAGGCTTTCTGAGAGATGGGTGGGAAACTCTAAGCATGTCACTTGCTGGCTGATGCCTTGCTGCAGCTTTTTGCAAAAAGTCTGTCAACTACACCAATTCCAGTTAAAGGAAATTATTCTAACCTACAGAATTGAATAGAGGGTAAGACCCTCAGTATGCAACGTCTAAAACTTCACAAAGGACTCACATCCTTCCTAGAGCAATGCATCAGCAGGTCTAAACTTTTTACAGGATCATAACATTCTGATTCCATAATGAATCCATTTGTAATTGAAAGGGAAGTGAAATGAAAAGAAAATGTTCATGCATACTAGGCTTGCACAGAAACCATGCCCATGCTTAAAATGTGGCTCCAGATAACAAATGGCCCATAGTTCTTTACTAACACCATGAAAGGCTGCTGCATCTGTGTGGTCACTGACCTATAGCAAGACACTTGATGACTGAAAGCTCAAGGTGCTGAATACACTCATTTCACTGTGGGGCAGCAGATCCATCCCTTGCACATTTAAGAAATATAACACAGGATTTTGTGTCAGGTGACCTGATTTTTCCAATTCTCTTAACATCTTCCTCTCCTACACAAAAAGTCCTTTCTGTCTTGGTGCCTGCTTTCTGTCTATAAAAGTACACTGCAACAGTTCCTGCCATGGACTGGTGTTTTGAGACAAAATTAATGCATATTTGTGAGAGTCTTTTGAGGTTTGTGGACCTGACCGTGCTTTACTAATGTGGGCAGTCATTATTTCCATTCTGTAGAGATGAAAACTATGATCTAGCACAGTTAAACCAGTTTCTTCAGGATCACAAAGCAATTTAGGAGCAGAACCACAAATAGAGCCAATTCTTTTGGCTAGCAGTCTGATGTGCTATCCACGGGGCTACACATAATGCCTGACTATTTTTCTAAGGGTAGGAATTGAAAGATCTCAGCCTGATTCCGAAGTCCTGACGAAAATAAAAAGGGAACGCATAGAAGATTGACTCACAGCTATGGCGTTCTCTTAGCATCTCTATTAGTGTATGTTTAAAGTCAAATGAAGTTCCCCATGGATGGAGATGAAGCAGAACCTTTACTGCAGATCATGCATTTATTCAGTACCATTCTGATGCTCTGAATGGTTTTGTGCCATGTATGAAAAGGCAAAGCCTGGCTGTCGGCTTAGGTGGGATGCACAGGGTGTGGTGTTTTAGGCTTCACATGCTGAACACAGCTTATTAGAGGCCACATGTTCACAGAAGCTAATGAATTTGCATTCTCACTGCAAGCAGCTGTATCTTTCTTGAAGCCTTGCCTATTCTTTGGCTGCTTTCATGCTGAGGCTACTGTTTAAATGTGTGGATGTTCAAAGGCTGTGCTGGGAGGCTCAATGCTGCCAAATACCTCGTGGAAGGAATAACAATCTCAGCAATTAGCAAACTCCCCCAAATCCCAGCCCAGCCTCTCTCCGTATAAAAGGCAGGGGAGGGAAGGGGGCTGTGCTGGCAGTGGCTGTTCCTTTGCAGGGATTCAAGCAGTGGGAAGTTGGAAGGACCAACCTGTAGGTGTAGAGGGGGCAGAAAAGCAGCTAGACCTCTGACAAGCACTGGCAAACTTGGAAGTGGGGATAGCCTGTAGTATTGCTGCCCAATAGCTACTACCAGACGGATGTTCAAGTGAGAAATAATGGTGTGTAATTAATAAAAGGAAGGACAGAATAAAGAAAGACAGAAAAAATAATATTAGTCTTGGATTGTGCCTAAGTATACATATGAAAACAGCATTCGTCTTTTCATTTTAGAATAAATGCAGCGATACAATAACTGGGATAACTATCTCAGCTGGGATTAAGTGCTCAGCATATGGGATGGTGGGATTAGTTTTCTGTGCAGACCATCTATTTGATGTCCATTGTTCTTGCAATTTTTAGGGCTATAGTGTTGATCTGTGTGTCAGTCTGCACACTAGATGTGGAGGCATAAAAGCATTTACTCTGTACAAGACCAGTAGGAGCATTAAATATCAGATTCACAGTAGATTTATGGTTGAATCTTCTATTAGGTACCTGTTGTCCACTTTACATACTTAGATATCTGTAATCCTGTGTTTATAGACACTTAAACATGCAGAAGTAAGTAGACATCAACCACAAGCTTAAATGTTGTGTGGGTTGTATATCAGGAAAGACATCACATGCCTGTGAAGTTCTTCAGGATTATTTACATTCCCATTGCAAAGCTGAAAGCAAGCTCTAGCCCCTACTCTGGATGGTAAGAAACACAGTCAGTTTCAGCTGTGCTTCCATGGAAAATATTGGGAATGTCCGTATTTGCTTTTGCTGGTCTCCCCAGATGAGGGTTGCATTTTGTGGCCATGCTTCCTGCTGAAGGTATGTTGAATGCAGTATCTTTGCTGCATTCATTTGTTTAGGATGGACAGAAATGTCAGGAACACCAAGCAAGAAGTTCTTGCTTGAGAAATAGAACCAAGGATGGAGCGGGGACCATCACCAAACTTCCCTGGGACTACGATGCTTGTCCAAACTGCCTTTTACTCTGTCCCTGCAACACTCTGACCTGCAGTCCTGGGACTATAAATGCTTCCTGTGAGGCTAGATATTACTTTTTATTGGTTATTAAGGAGAATAATAAGTTTGCTAGTGAAGATTATTGGTCTGGGCTAATCTTCAATAATAGTTGATAATGATATCTACAGAGTAATTTTGTATTCTTTCTGGCTGGAGCTGCTCTTAGGTTCAATTCAAACATCCCCTTCCTTCCCTTCCTTCCCTTCCTTCCCTTCTCTCCTTTCTCCATGAAGTCAAAACATGCTCTTTTGCTTCCTGCAGTGGGGAAGGGCAGCAGGAGAGCCTCGCAGACTCCTGGGAGGCTCAGGGCACTAAAATGCTCTTTCATCAGGGATCAGGCTGTTGTCCGCAGAGGAGTGATCGACAGATGCAGAGTGTCCAGCCCCATTTGTCTCTGCCAGATGGTGCTAAAATACTAGTCTGGAGCGCATGTTGCTTCTATTCAACCAAATGCTTGTGCCACACTGTGGCCTCTCTGCGTCTGAACAAATAAGCCTCAGGCAGCAAAATCCCAGTGGCAAAGGCCTCAGCAGCCCTGGGCTAAGCCCTTCTCCATGGCTTGTAGAAAATCAGAGAAATCAAACTAGGAAGGCTCACAGACCTGCAGGGGCAGGCAATAGCATGCAAGAAAGGAAGGAAGGGGTTAAAGATGGTTTAGCGTACACTGAAAGTAAATGTTTGAGGTAGAAATGCAGAAAGAGGAATAATAGAAAGAGAAGGGCAGGAGGACGAAGCAGGAAGTGTGAAGAGAGAAAAAGGCAGATTATGTTGTACCAGAAAACACAGGGATGGTTGTAGCAGAAAAGCATTGAGGAAACATTGGAGAAATGACAGTTCAGCTCTGCACAAACTTTCTGTCTGATACTGGACAAGTCAATCTCTGTGTCTCAGTTTTCAAGGCTACACTGGGAATAATAAGTCTCCTTTGTTCTGCCTCTGTCTGCTTACATCAGATTCCCTTCTGTTTGTAAGTAGTAGGAAACCTAGATGCTACCAGACTGCAAACAAAAATAATATCCATTGAGCATCTGAGTGGGAAAAACAATAGTTAGGAAGGCAAATAGACAGTGATAAATCTTTGAGACAGCTGCTCCAGAAATGTGTGGGGAGAAAAATACAAGACAGGCCTTTACTGAGGGAAGAAGAAAAAAACAGTATGGACAGGATTAATCCTACTGTTGCCTCCTGGACTCCAGTGGAGTTCCTTGAGGTATGGGTTTAGCCCAAGGAGCTCAGTTTTGTTTGGCTAAAGAAACTTCATGCCAAAGTTTTTATATAGTCAAATCTGCTCTGGGAGCTATGAGAATGTGGGCTGCCTTTACTGAAGCATTGCATGGGACTTGGGATGAGCAACTGCTGCTGAAGGCATAAGGAGCCAAGTGATTAAGCCCCATGCAGTGCTCTGACAGGAGGCTGCCTTCTTGCCTACGCATACTTTTTTTAAGTATAGAAAGTATTTCCACATTTCCAGCAGCTGCTCTTTATTTGAAGCCAAGAGCTGCATTTTTCAAACTAGAACTTTAGCTTTTCTAGGAAAAGCCACTTGAGCAGACCATAGTCTTTCTAGCCCAAGATGGTGACTTGAGCAGACACCCTGCACTCTGCTGAGTGAGAGAAATTCTGAAGCCCACAGAGCTCTCTCCAGGGATAATTTATATTTCACTTGAAGAGTTAGCGTTTGGTTTTCACTTCAAAGCCTGTAGGGTTTTATTCTTTCCAAAACTTGCTTATTTTATTAATCTTTACAGTTCCCTGGAGATGTTTGTGGTTTGCAGATCTCTGATGTATTCAGAAAGCCCCTTGAGCTGCTGACCTCTGTGTCCTACGGTAGTGAGTTCCACAGGCCAGCTGGGGCATTTGTGCAAGGAAAGGGAATTTTCTTTTCTCAGTTTCAAGTTTGCTGCACTGAAAATGGAAGCATGCCTTAAACTTTTTGTCTCACCCAGATGGTTTCTTATTACAGCATCTCACCTAAAACTGTGAGCTGCTTCTGCCACACAGGGAATCCCTGCTGTGCACGTACGATGCTGCTGTGCCCTGAAAAGTGACTCAGCCATTCTGAGGATCCATGTCATTTGCGAGAATACATTATTCTGTCAGTTGCTCCTGCAGGCATGTAGTGTTTTCTCCTCATGTTATTGGAGTAATAAAAGGTTGTAGGGAGTCACAGTGTGACTGCTCTCCAAATAGCACATTAAGACAGGAAACGATAAAGGTGTGAGGGGCTGCAGGGTGACTGGGACATAGAATCATAGAATCACCAGGTTGGAAGAGACCCACAGTATCATCAAGTCCAACCATTCCCACCAATCTCTAAACCATGCCCCTCAGTAACTCATCCGCCTGCACCTTTAAACACCTCCAGGGAAGGCAAGTCAACCACCTCCCTGAGCAGCCCATTCCAGTGCCTAACGACCCTTTCTGTGAAGAATTTTTAACTTCTGTCGAGCCTGAACCTCCCCTGGCAGAGCTTGAGGCCATTCCCTCTTGTCCTGTCCCCTGTCACTTGGGAGAAGGGGCCAGCTCCCTCCTCTCCACAGCCTCCCTTCAGGTAGTTGTAGAGAGCAATGAGGTCTCCCCTCAGCCTCCTCCTTGCTCTCTATGCCTCTCTTTTGGTAAAGAGGTGATTGCAAAGCTCAAGCTCCTTTGCAAATCACGGTAAGACTTGCATGTATAATGGCAAGAGAGGCACTTTTGTGTAGTCCTTTGCTTATGATGATGAGGAATGCAGCAAACCAATGCCTGGACAACTGACAGGTTGGCTCAGTGTTCAGCCTGTCCTTCCTTCATCTGTCCTCTGTTTTGCCTCAGAAAGGCTCATATCTTAAAGGGGTGGAAGAGTTGCAGGTCAGGATACAAAGTACTGCCTTCATCATTGGCTAGTGACAAACTGGCTAAAAGAGGTTGTGTAGCTGGAGCTCTGCAGTGAAAATTAGATGGTGCTATGCAGGCATGGCTTTGGATCCAGCATGCAAACAAACAAAACAAATGTATTAGAAACAGCTGGGGGATTGTAATAATGCTTATAGTAACTTATGAACCGGGGAATGCATCATTGCTGTGCTGGGCCTTCCTGGAGACAGATTTGCTGTTGCTTTTGGAGCCATTATTACAGCCATTGTTTTTCCCATTTATGCATTCCTTTCCCCAGCCTTTGCTGGAAAGCCTGACAGCATGAATTGAGATGTAGCTGCTAAAGAGAGGACTTCGTCAGGAGCTGAAACAATCTGTGAAAACAGTGGCCACGGCCTCATCTGCCGGTCGTGAGCCGCCACTTGATTGAGAATGTACATCACCCAGAGCAGAGGTGTCACCTCGTCCTCAGAGAAATTGTGCAGCTTTGGGGAGTTTCTGTTGATTCCCTAGTTGTAGGATGGTCTCACAGTTGGTTCCAATTCCTTCAGTATTTTGGAGTGTGTTACTGAGAAGGGTGAAAACACATGCTGGCAATACTGTCCCCATTTGTGTCTTCTCTTTCCTCTGTGCAGTCAGGACACTAGGGCTGTTAGCAGCGAGCCCTTTGCCTGCAGCCTGCCCTGCTACAGCTCAGAAGGTGACCAGCTTTAAACATCATACATTTTTCTCCTCATCTCCATGTATATTAACTCTACGAGATACAGTCCTTGTAGGACAGTATTTGAAATTTTACTTTGACCCTCAGTATAGTGTTGTTTTGCTAGGAAGTCCTTATTGTGTGTTTTAAGTAGACAAATACCACACCTGCTGACAGTTTTTTGGTAATGTTCACTGTGACTTCATTTGTATAATGACTGCTACTAAGTTAAGTGCCTAAGAATTGATTTTTCTGTTTCCCTGACAAATTTAACAAACACTGGCCAAAACTCAGCTTGCACTGACACTGCTGGTCTTGCAGCTGGAGAAATTTGGCCCAGTACTCCACTTCAGTGTCTTCAAGCCATCGTGATGTGTCTACCATGTTGGCTGTTCACATTTGCTTCACAGCTGGATATGATGCTTGTACGTATAGTTGCTTAAAATTTGAATATTGCCTTTGGTGGGGTGGTTCCTGCCTTTGATGTGAGAGCTGGCCATAGCCTACAGTCTGAGAAGTTATTCTTTTTAAGAAGTTAAAAAAGAAGTTAATAGTAGGGTTTCATACTTTTAACAGAACGCACAAAGTTCTACTTACTTGAACACAAAAAGATTTTGGCAGTCAGGACTAATTTTCCAGGTCCCAAACCACTTTACTGACACAGAGCACTCTTTAGGGATCTCTCACGACCCTGTTCCAGTGCCTGTTCAAACTGCAGTTACATTGCTCTTGGCCTTGCATTGAAGTACCTCACTCCTTTATGTGCTGATTTTCACAAGTGTAGGCTCAACTGGTGAACTTGTTCATCTTCTGGAGCTGAGTGTCTCAGAGGTGGCAACTGAGAGTGGGTGTGGACAGAGAGGTGAAGCCCTTGGTCACTGGTGAGGGTTATATTTGCATGTACAAGGCAGTTGTTGCACAGTTCAGCTGCGAATGGCAAATGATACTTCATTTGCTATTATCAATAAGTGAATGACAACAACAACAATAATAATAATTATAATTATTATGATGTTTGTTGTACACAGGTTCAGCTGCAGTTGAAAACAGCTACAGTCTTTATCCTATCTGTTCCTTAAGTCGGCACCAATTAAACCTGCTTGTGAAAGGCAGAAAGTGAAAATGCAGTTTCAAATCTGTTGTACTCTTTAGTGAGCTAGAATAAATGCCATATGGAAGATCACTTGTCATGATGTGTATTCACTACCCAGTGATGGATGAGTTATTTTTCACAGTAACCGTAAATATGTCCTTCAAACCTACTTTATGTTTTGTAATAGTGCTGAAGGTATAGCAGTGTCTGGACTGCCATGGTGTGATCTGTTATTGCTGGTCTTTTGCAAAGCATAAAGATACTGCTGAAAAATACTGAAACCATCTGGATTTTGTTTGGTGAACTTTGAAGAGACAAGAAAGAATTTGGAATTGCAGGGAAGGCCTGCGTAGGTATATATAATGTCTAATCATAGAATCATAGAGTAACCAGGTTGGAAGAGACCCACCGGATACATTGAGTCCAACCATTCCTATCAAACACTAAACCATAACCCTTAGCACCTTGTCCACCCGTGCCTTAAATACCTCCAGGGAAGAATCAAACAGGATGAATTACATGAGTATGTGCAGTGGCTTCATACCACTAATTACCCACGTGAAATTTTGGCTGGCTTGTAAGGAGCGTGTCCTCCCTCTGAGCATGGTCCCCACCTTCAGCCCTTCCTTCTCCAGCTGTGTTGTGTAGAACAGAAAGGAGGAAAGGGAAAAAAAAAAATTTTAAGCAAACCCTGCACAAATCTGTCTCAAGGGCTGATGCTAAATGGATGTGTATGTGCTGTAATATTCTCTGCAGTTTTGCCTTGATTGTTTTCAAAGCAGTGAAGGGAGAAGGCTCCTGGCTCAGCATGCAACCTGGGCATCTCCCAGGCTCAATAGTATGGTCTGTGAAAAGGCAGTGGGGATAAATCTGGTTCCTTAGTAGGAAGTTTGTTAACCTTTCATAACTTTTGAAGAATGAAGTGATGAATTGATTCTATGTATTTTCTTTTTACTAACACATCTCTATTGACGCATATGCTGTTTTTGTATCAGCCATTAGGATCTGTCTTCTCATCCTCTTATGTAATTTATAGACCTCCTCCAGTCTGATTTTGAGAATCATAGAGTGTGAAGCTGGGAGCAAAGACTTGCTCTCTTCTAATGTGGATTTCCTATTTCCCTCTATTTTGCAGGTACTTTTAGAAATGATGGTTTGAAAGCTGCTGACGTCCTTCCTATACTAAAAGAGAAAGTGGCCTTTGTGTCAGGTGAGTACATCTTTTCTGGATCCTCCAGCCCAGCATGAGTGCTTGCCTGCAGTATCCAGGTGCTTATGGAGCTACAGAGACACAAGGGACCAGTCTTGGTAGTACTTAAATTAGCTTTTCTACTAAGAAAAGGTCTATATGTGGAACAGGGCTTAGTAATACTCAAAGTATTGGAAATTGGCCAGTAGTTATTTTCTTCATAATTAGAGACAGGTAGATTAGCAGCAAAAATGGGACAAAATGCAGCTTCTCTGCTCCAGCCTAGACCTGTGCTGTCTCAGCGTTCAGGGTGGTTCAGGGATCCTACTCGGAGTTCAAGGTCAGTGGCTACATTAACTGCTGTTTGTAGGAAGCACTCAGACCTGTAAATGATTGGTGTTTCATTTGCCATCCCAATCAACTTGCAGTTAAATGTACCATTGCTGCTGCATTTACATAATAACTAAGGCACTCAAATGTCTCCTGCCACCCTGTACAAAGACTTACAGCCTTAATTCAGGAAATAAATCTTGAGGACCTGGGGGTGAATGAGGACAAAACAATATGGAAAAAGCTTTGGGAATGGCTTGGATTAAATTGTTTCTGGGGTGAATTACAACTTGTCAGGGAGAGGGGGAAGAGAAAGTCTGAAGCGATCATAATCTTGCATGAAGTCACTCAAATTGACAACATAAAAACACAGTATTTCCAGTGCCAGTGTTTCTGATGATTGCAAACCATTCAAACTGCCTTTGGTGATCTTCCATCTTGCAAAGAGAAAATCTGCATCAAAAACAGTCGCCCTCCTTGTTTGCAGTCTTTGCTTTTTGTATTCTTTGTCTGACAGGGAGACTGTTGGGTGCCCAGTCCCATCCTCCTTGGCTCTCCCACTGGACAGGGCCCATGAGGATGGAGATGCCTGGCCAGGCAGGAAAAGCTTTCATCTTGACTTATTGTTGTCATGAGATGTCTTCCCCTGTTCAACAGTTAAATGGTTCAGGGATCACAAAATTTAACAGTGATTGGGCAAATGATTTGTGGTTCTATAAAGCCTAAAGTTCCTGACCAAGAGCAGGAAAATCCAGGACTTCAAGGAACATTTTTGAGACACCAAAAGGCTTGTGTGAAAGTGCAAGACTACCCCAACAGTACTCACGTGCAGGACTACTTAACCTCTCACTGATGTCTCATTCTGAGTGTCCTGAAACGTTTTATGTAGTTGTTGTATTTCATTGATCCAAAGAAGGGAGCATAGTCATGAAAACATAGTGTACCTGCAGACTTGCTTATAACATAAAGATGCAACAGGTGCTCGGGGGAAGTGAAAGGGAAGAACTTATGCAAGGTTTGTACTGGAATTTAGTTCCTGGCTCCTGCTGTTGTTTCACATGGAAATGACTGCAGGATCATTTGATAATTCATGGCATATTTAATAGACACAACCTGTCTGGATCATTTACATAGCCCCTCTCACTGACAGCACTTGTATTCACCCCTGAGCCACAGGATCTCACACTAAATCATCAGCTCATTAGATGCTGTCCTGGGCCAAGCTTGCCTTGTGTGGCACATTGAACATTGTGCCAACATGATCCCCTGGGGGTTTGCTTCGTGATCCGCTGCAGGCAAGGGACAGCCTGCTCCTTATAGGCTCACCAGCCTCCAGACTTGTATCTCCTCAGAATGACCCTGTTCCTGAAACAGCTAGCTAGACAGCGGTCCTAGGATTTATACCTCCTCTCCATGGTCTCCCAAACACAATGACTATGGACAACAATTGTCAGGGGCCTTTGCAGATAAAATGCTCTGAGCTGCTGCTGTTTTGTTGTGAAAGTCCCAGCATCACCTTCCAGCCCAGAGTGTAAATTCTGCTCAGTCTTCCCCTGGGTTGTTACAATAGAGCAGGTTAAGAAAGGGATTTGAGCACTACAATTGATAACTAGGTTCTTTTTAATTTAAATGTAATACCTTCCTCGTGTATGCTTTGGGCATGGAAAAGAAAATATTTGTCAAAATAGAAAAATCAAATATCTGGATTTTGCAAGATAAAAAAAATCCTTCTGTAGTTAGCACACACTCTGGGAGCACATTGTGTTTGTAATCAGACTTCTTCAAGGAAAAGGAGAACTTTATTGAGTCTTCTTCAGAGTTTTATACTACAGTTAATTTTAATGATAATAGTACAGTAAAGTTGCCAAGGGAGTTCTTGTTACACCAGCAGAATTTATCAGCACACACAAAAAAATCTCAGCTGAGCATCTTCGTTACATAGTTTATTTCTTTTCTCATTTGCTGTGGCTCACCAGCTTGTCTTTCAGACCATGATTCAACAGGAAAGCTGTGGAGAACAAACAAGATCCTTCAGGCAGGGTCTATTCCATGCGTTGTGTCTCACTGCTGTGGATGGTCCCCACCTGGACCATGCAGAGCTGCAGGGCAGAACAGGCAGGCTAGTGACATCAGTCCCTGCCTGCTCCAGAGCAGGCACAACAGGACCTACCTGCACAGCTGTGACCTCTCAGAGGAGCGCTCAAGCTTTCAGAAATGCACTTAATTTCACAGCTGAAATGCAGCTCTAACTATCTGGGCACAGATTCATCCAGCCTCAATGCGCCTGGAGCTCTGTGCCTGGCTCTTGCCCTCAGCTGGCTCAGCCAGCAGTGAGCAGCAGGCTCAGGGCTCTGCATCTGCATCCCTGCACCCCAGGAGGGTCAAGGGGTAGATAACGTTGGAATTTTTTCCTGGAATTGGTTCTTGATTTCTTTCAGTGTTCTTGTGTATGAGATAGAGTGAACTTGAGAAGAGTTCATGTGTGTGTGTCAAAACAGCACCCAAAAATCCCATTCCAGCATTCATAAGTAGAGCCATAGCCTGAGCAGTCAGGAGCATGGTTCATCCTGGCCATCAATGCCTGATTGCTTCCATCACTGACCTTGTGAAGCAGATTAAGCAGGGGGCTGGCAGGGGAAAGGCTTTGGCTGCCTGTTTGTTGCCTAAATGCTAATAAAATCTTGGCTTTGCATGGATGGTTTACTGTGTTGCTTCCAGCAATGGAACGGCTTTGGGAACTGTTAGGGAGTGAGCTACAGGCCAGAGACTGATTTTTGTATTTTGAGAAGATGAATGTAGAGGAAAGAAAATAAAGCCTTTGTTTAGATTATTTTAGGTGGGTTTTTTTCAGTGAGAGGTGGTGAAATATTTTGGAAGCTGGGCTAACAGTCCTTCCTAGGAAACGCAGATGCTGCTTTAGAAGAGGGGTTTAACTTGAGATGTTGTTCACTTGCTTGATTATATCCATAGGAGATTTTCTATTAATCAATGCAATATAAGATGAAGCATATGAGGCTCTCAAGAGAGGGAGGGAGAGTGTTACCATGTTCCCTTCCTGTGCATGTAGCTTTTTTGTATACTGAGGCTTGAAACGCTTGTTAGTTGACTAATGCTCTGGGTCTCACTCAAAGCATTTGCACTTTCTCCACATCCCACCTAGAAGAGTTTCTCAGGATCCTTCCCAACACTTCCCATTCCCCAGAGGCCTCAGCAGAGCATCAGCGCGTGGGCTCCTGCCTGTCATCCAGGTGCTGTCTGCTTGTCTGCTGAGGCAGGAGTACAAAGAAGGAGGCTGGCTGAGTTTCTGAGAGGGTGGTTGAGCAGGGAGGAATCAACAGCAAAAGGCAGAAGAGTGTAATAAACTGTCGAGCTGCTGCAGCTGTGACAAGCAAAGCTCCCTGTGTGTGTTCAGTACAGTGAGAGATTTTACAAAGGACTTTGGGCAGCAAAAGGTACAGTGCAGGGAGCCTTGTGAGCTGGGTCATGGCAATGTCTGAGCCTGCCTGAGAGCCTGAAGGGAAAACAGAGAGAGATTTCCCGAAACGTCTTTCAGAGGAGGAATTTCAGTGTAAATAGATCAGATGAAAGGATGACTTTGCAATTAGGTTTCACTAAATTTAGGCCAGCAGGATGAATCAAAGAGGCTCAGAGAGAAAGACACTGACTTCCCCCAAAACTTATCTGAGGACACCACGTAGTGCCAGTGGTACACAGGACCACATATGCAGGACCATTTCTTTCTTTTTCTGCAATAAATTTCATTGCAGCTTCACTCTTCAGAGAAAAGGATGAAATAAGATCCCAGGGCCCTCCAAGCAGTGGAAGAGTTCAGATCCAGGTTTCAGGGGATCTCAAATGCTGATTTGTGGACACTTTAATTTGTATTGGAATGGGAATAGAACTAACCAAAATATTTAATGTTTGAATGATATAAACACTTTGTATTTGCACAAAAAGTTTTTATTTAGATTAAAAGTTTCCATTTTCTTCTTTCTCTGGAATGGAAATTCCAAGTGAAACATCAACAATTCTCTTATATTTTGTTTCTGAAAAATGTCTTCTTTTTTATACCATTTCCTGCTGTTATTCAAAATCAATGGAAATTCCAAAAAGAGGAAATATGTTATTATAAAAACATACCATTGCTTAGCTATTGAATTTTCCTAGTAGTTTTGGACCATCATGCTTTCATCTAGAATTTGTTACTGCATTAATACAGATTTTTCTTTGAAGAGAAAAATGAGTAACTTGGGGCTGTAAAGTTTCCAGGTCTTTTAAAGAGGTCTGAGCCTGCTGGGACTTCTTTGTTTTTTCCCTTTGCTTTAAAGGGTGTTAGGTTATTTCTGAGGATAGAGAAGAGCCTTTACCTGTAAGGGCTACATAGTTATATTAATTGGGACTCTAAGGTTAGAGTAGAAATCAAAATGTTTCCTGGAACTTCTGATTTCATTTACAGGTTATAATGTGCAGGATCAGTTACTGTACTTCTTTCCTTAGGTTTTAACAGTAATCATGGGCTAAATTAAGCAATTTCTGTGGAGAATGTCTGGTCACTGCCAGCAATTACTGTCCTGGCCCTTGGACACCAGTAGCTTGCCAAGATCCGCCAGTATTTCCTTCGATGTACTTGCTTAATTAGGATGTGTGAGAGTAGTGATGCAACCTGTGATGCCTTGTAGAGAGGCAGAAAGGATCAAATGCCTTACAAAACTAGGCAGGAGATCAACACAATCAAAGTATCTATCGAAGAAGACTCAAGAACTTGTGAGATGTACATAACACCTGTGGCTGTCGTCCAAACATGCTGGACTCATGGTCGATGGATCTCTGCATCCTGTCATATAGGTATAGTATTTCAGTTAATGACAGGGACTTTTGAAATAACAATAAGAGGAAGGAGTTGAGTCTGTGAAGCAAGAAGATCTGTATACATCCCATCCTGTTACAGCCCTCAGAGTTGTCTAGTCCTTAAAGACACCATGAGTTCCATATGTATCTCAGCAAAGTCCATGTCTTCATTTACGCAGAGAGTCAAGGGTAGTCCTTATATCAAAATCAATGCTGGTAGCTTACAAATCAGTATAAGGTTGCAGGAAGGTGACTGTAGCACCTAAGATAGTTAATATGGTAACAACTAACCACTTTGGTCATTTTGCAGTAAGGTTTACTATTCTGTCCCACTAATGAGACTTGTCACCTCTGAAAACTTCATTATGTCTGTGAAAGCCCTTTTTAGGTTTATGTTATTTCCTAATGAAACAGTTTTAACTGACAAGAAGTACTGAAATTCACATCTGGACATCCTCTCTGTATTAGCAGTGGTTGGACTTTTTTAATACTTTTTTTTTTGCAGGAAAATATAAGCTATTTGAAATGGAAATACTTCGCAGGGATGTGCAATTTCAGAAACATTTTCATCATTTTCATTTCTTTTCCCAACTCTAGGCTGAATTTCTTCTTAAAGCCAGAGGGGGAAAGGACTTCCTAATAGCAATTATTTAAGTCCATTAGCTTGAATTCTCCCTTGAACTTTCATTAATTTGCAGGTTCCTCTACTTGGCTGTAGCTGTTGAGGACTTAACATCTTGGGATACAGCAAACCTGAGCATCTGCTTGTATTGAATCAGTTCATCACACATCTCACTTTGCTGATGTACATCAGAACCTTTCCCGTGCTATTTCTCTGTGCTTATCTCAAATGAGGAAGACAGTATGTGATCAGGGGGCATGTGGCCTGTCTTTGTTTTGACTTATTCTGTACAGTTTCCAGTATTATGCTCAGTGGCATGAATTTGTATTCCCTGTAAGTACCACTGACAGCAGTGTCACTGGCATTGCCGTATGCTGTTTCGTTCCCTTCCCTTCTCAAGGGGCAATTGGATGCACCATGGGATATTTTGGTTTTGAAGATCTGGGGTTTATTTTGTCTATTTTTTTTGTTGTTTTTCAAGTATGTACAGTTATTCTCATACATCTGTGATAGAGGTCATGAAATAAAAAATGTTCCTTTGCAGCTGGGGCAAAAGGCAGTGAGGTTTGCATAAGCGTGTGTAAGGGTTAGTTTTGAAGATGAGGGTGGTGTTTCCTGGATACCGCACACCAACCTGTTTCTTACAGAGGAAGAAACAGAGCCCTCTGGTCTCTCTCTGGAAGTTTTGCCTTCCACACAAAGATCTTCCTTTGTCTTAATGAGTTTCGATCTTCCTTAGTTTTACTCTGTTGGGACAATAACTTTTTTGTGGGTAGAGAGACAGTTTTCTCAGAAACTTGTTGGCAAGTAAACATTTGAAATCAAAGAAGTACCCACAAATACTTGCATAAATCATTGAAGGTGTATAACAAACAACAACAGATGGTCTTCAGACCCATGCAGTGGCTCTGGGTTGTTGTGGAGCAAATCCACCAGGTGGAAAGTGGGATTCCCCAGTGGCTGCACAGGACATCCCATCTAAGGCCACTGCTTTGATCTTCTCTGCCAAGGGATCTTCTGGAGGGACCTTGCAGCCCTGTTTCTGGAGTCATTAGTCCTAGATGAAATGTTGCAAACATTTGGTACTAGGATTTGTTTCAGGCACTCGACTATGGGATGTAAGATTCTGCAAAGAGCATCATGCTGGTAGACCTGGTGACTGCAGCTGTGTTAGTTTACAGTAGGTTCTTTGTAGGAGGTTAGATTTCCATCACTGTTCCCCTAGAATCACCTGCTTTGGAACCAACTGAATTTGAGGGTGATCCTATATATCCTATGCAGGTAATTCTGTATATGAACAGTAGGAAAAATGAGTCCGTATTGAAACTGGAGGAGTTTCAGTATAGAGGTCTGTTCAGAGGAGGTCTAGTAGCAAGTAGATTCTCATGGAGCTCAGCTATAACAGAGAAAGGAATATTATTTTAAGGCTCTGGTTACCAATTCCCTGATACTTTTCTTTCATGGGAAGTCTGTCAGTTAGATTTAGAAATCCAGAGCATATTGTTTGTCATTTTAGCGAGGTGTCGGACATCAGCTGAGCTCATTCTGTCTCCTAGTTCTATTTATTATCATCCTTTTTTCCCCCATATTTTGGACTGAAATACTTTTTGAGGAATATTTCATGTCCTCTGGAAACTCACTTATGGTCTCAGCAGAGTCTGCTGCATCAAGATAGATCAGTTTATGATGTACAGGGGTCAGATGAATCCATGTATTCATTTGAACTGCAGTAGACATCTGAATGGAGGACAGAGATGCTGTGTGGTACCTTTGTCTGTTGCTGATGTGTCACAGGACCTTAGACAAGGTACTTGGGAGCCTTTACATGTGTGGAGATTTGTCTGAAACTGTAGTTAATCCTTGTGAATTCATGTTTATAAAGAGAGTTTGAAAGGAAACAGAAGGCTTGAATCTCTTAAATACAGATAAATGCTGGCAGGTAAGTATCATGGTAGACCAGCTGAGTGAACTGGAGACATGAAGCTTGAAAACAAAGTTTGATAAAATCATTATCTGTCATCTACAAGAAGGCAGCTTTAAAGGAAACTGATAATTTTCTGTCTTCCATAGGATTAAAAGAAGCTGCAATTTCAGCTTTTTTTTGTGTATAATCAAGGATGGATGTACATTGGGATTGGAAGTTGGGCAGGCTCACATATAGTGATGCTCTGGGTTGACCAGCACCCTGACTTACCTCTGGGCATTTGAAGCCACCATAGAAAGAAACATTTGGGTCCACCACTGAGAGTATTAGGATGTCAGTTCAGGCAACTGCCAGGACAGAGGTCTTGTGGCTGGAGTCCCTTTTCCCTTGGTTGCAGGCTTGACCAGAAAAGTGGTCATTGGGTCACTGACTATGCTGGCCTCCTTCTGCGCAGTTTTTTTTTTTTTGATGTTTTCTTTTAATGTGGTATGCATTGTGATGCCTTGTGCCATCACTGCAATATCCTCTGCATGATTTGTGGAGGAAAAATGATGTAATCCTTCTTCTGGGAACAAATGCTGAATCTAGCAATGGTTTCTGCGTAGGCTAGAGGAAAGGGAGATGAGAAGAACTGACAAGCAAACCAATTACAGGCAAGGGCATCAACAAAGGGTTTTTCAGGAGGAATGCCAGACATATATGGCTAAATATTTGTTCTCAGTGTACTTTGTGCCCTGAAGGACACATGTTTTTCTGACTCCTTTTTCCAGAGCACTAATAAGTAGACCATCTGTTTGCCTCTCTAAATCAGAGCAAAGCCCATGAAAACCCACTTTGAAAAAATGATTAGAAATTATCAGTTGTTTGTTTTAGCATTTAATAACTGTACTTAGTAAACCTAATGACATGTTTGATTATTGCATCCCATGCCTGTGAGCCCAGTGGGAGGCAGAAGCTGGAAGGTATTGATTAGAGAAATGGAGACACTTTGCTTCCATTTTCTATTAAAACAATATGCCGGGTAGCTCTGTGAAGGGTCTGTGCCTGTAAAATTGGTGGTGAGATCAAGGATGACTTGGGGCAAGATTAGCCTCCTTGAGTGGCTTACTTAAAAGCAGAGACAAAGTTCCTATAGTGGTTTTAGTTGCTAACTTTGAGTCTAAGCACTGTGGAGCTCTAACACAGTGGACTAAGTCAGAAAACCCTGCTTCTGATCCTGTTTCTTCAAGTGACTTGCTGAGGGATCTGGGGTGAATTTCTTCCCCTCTTTGAGCCTCACTATTCCCCTCAGTAAAAAAGGAGATGATAATAAAGAAGAGGGAAGGTACAGACTCCCTGTACAGCCATTGCCAAAAGATTTTCTTCTCTTTTGGAAGCTGTTGCTACCTGTCTGGAGACTCTGCTAGAGGAGATCAGGGCTCTAATATAGACATGTTAGGTGTCCAAAGTTCAAAGGTGGAAATATCCCATTTTATTCACCTAGAAAAGCTGAGATTCATGGTTATAAATTGCAAGAGTTTTTTATTTAAGAGAGTAAACCATGATTACTGAATTCTACGAGTCTTATGGAGGATCGAACACACTGTGGTTTGTTCTGGAAGAAACATGACATTTCTTCCTACAGGCTTTTCATAAAATTGTAAATTAGACAAGCATTCATAAAAATTGGGGATTTCTCATGAATAATTTAGAAACAAATGAAGGATTTTAATGTGTCTGATGCACTTATAATAATAATTTCACCCTATTGCTCAAAGCGCAGAGCAGTACTTTTATCACAAATGAGAAACACTTGCCTCTAAAACTCACATTTCTTAAGATTTGCCCCATGTCTCCTTGTTCCTCTGTGCCATAGGACAAGAATGAATAAGTAAGTCCAGGCACTTACTTATCCTTCCATCTTCCAGAAACTTCCAATTGGGTCATCATGTGACCTTCCTTCTCCCATAAGAATTTACTCATTTTCTTTGGTCTGTCCTGTTAACTTCTGACTCTGTGCTAGAGCCTTTTTTATCCTGCGCCCCTAAGGACACTTTAGATGAACTGTTGAGGGGGAATTTTTATCCTGAAGCAAAGACAGGACAAGAATGTTCTGGACCCTGTTTCCATTTTTGTAGCCAAAATGCTTGTGTTACTCTTAGTAAATGGGTCAAGAATTTTCCATTTTAAAATTTTTCAGCCTACCAGGCTTATTTTTGATTTCCGAGCTTGCTGTGGTAGAACTTTAAGTGGGAAATGGATCCCTGGCCACAAACACAATTTTTGAGCATTACCAAGCTGAGGTGAATGGGCAGCATTGGAATGATCAGGGTTGCTGGGCTGTGGCCAACTTGTGAGCCATTCTGGGTATTCTGTATGCTGGTAGAGGATCAGGCTTGGATGACATCCTGTGGCTTGGATGTCTTCTGATCTTATTTCTTAGCGTGTTTCCACACTGTAGAAATATCTAGCTAACTGGATTTGGGGGAGGGGAGAGAGCCTGACTAAGTAGCTGGTAGCATGTTCTTCTGGGATGCCATTCAAGTTCAAGTCTCTGCTTTAGTGAATATCTGGAAACTTTTGAAAGTCTTGGTTACATCTTGATATGACGGGAAATTTTTCAAAACCTTGAAAAGCTTCCTGTGTTGAAAAAAAATTCCCTCCAGCTTTAGTTACTACATTGGTTTGCCATTCTGTTGGCTGGCTTGCTTTTCTGTTGGACACATCATGCATAATATAATGGTTTTGGCATTGTTACATTACTGTGAAATAATCTCAACAAAGTGAGAATGTGCTTAAAGTGAAGATAATTTTCTTTTTGGTTTTAATGCACATATATGTATACAGATCAGACAATAAAAATGAGCTTACTCCCTTGTAAACTGAATCCTTGTTACATTAGCTCCTACCCCTGCTAATGCCATGTGGCAGAGGCACAGATCAGCCAAGTCGAGACTGATTTCTCATGGATCTTCCTTACCTTTGTGGTGTGAAGCCAAAAGCAAACATCAGGCCCAGAGATTTGGATGGAGATTATGCAGGACAGGTTTTGTACTCCATATGTACCTCTGGCTGCATGAGGTCTCAAAATAAAATGGCATCTCTTGTTTGACTAATCTCCATTTGTAGACCTGGACAAATCAGATGTGACCTGGCTCCAATGCAGAGTTGCATGATGTAGTCCTTCAAGTATACAGCATTCATTGAAAACTATAGGAATTTCCATGCTGATGAACTGTAACACTGTATCTATATCTGTATAGGTGAAGTTTATGTAAGATGCTTTGACTTGTACAGAAAACTTTTCAGCTAGGTCTTGGCAATTTGTTAAAAAGTAATATATATATATATATATATATGTTTAAAATAACAACATTGCTATCTTTAGCTTCTTCTGTGTGGCTGTGCTCCTGTAGAGTGGCATTTTGTGTCAGAAGGTATTCTTGTACCTATGGTGGCATAAACTGAGTGGATAGTTTCAGGATAAAACGGAGAGAGGGCATGTTGTCATATGGGACCTGGATGTACAAGTAATGTCTCTGTTCTGTAAACAGGGCCAGCTGGAAATCCTGTGCTTTGGGGCATGTGCGTGTATCTCATCAGTTTGGTTTTCATTTGTCCACCCACAGGAGCCATATGAGGCACCTCCTTGACTCTTGATCCAAATTCTGTCTGGAGCAGTTCTTTTTCCTGTAATGATCCAGGATACTCTTTCCAGGCACAAGTATGCTCTCATGCCTATCCTACTCTTATAGCAGAACCTTTTAGGACTCTTCCTGCTGAGTTAGAGTGTTTGGGACCTCTACAGAAGTCATGGTCCCACAGAGTGCATGTGTCCTGTGTTCTACGCGACAGAACATGGTGTGGGTGGACGCTGGAGATTTGCATGTCCTTGCATAGCTTTTTCTTCTTGTTAGCCAGGTAAAAGTTCAGAGAAGCACAGTAGTTTCCCCTTCTCAGGAGCGATATTTCTGTTAAAAGGATTATACTTCCTATTGAAAAGTGCAAGCTCATCTGCATTTTCACAGCTTATTTGCAAGGTCCTTGCAGCACTATGCTAGCTTTCTGAACTGTAGAATTTTTCATAGATAACAATGCGAACATGTTTCTAACAACACACAATTCCTGAAATAATCCTTTGATAATATGTGAAGAAAGAAAAGAGCATTGAGTGAGGCACTAGATTTCAGTTTCAAGCTTATTAAACTTTATTCACAGCAGGGAATGAAATAAGGTGCTGAAGAATAGCTTGTATTCACCCATATATTTATGATTGTGTAATTCAGGGTAGAGTCATTCCTTTATGGCTAAGCCTTTAGACAATTACTGTAAAACATGAAGTGCCAGACAGTGGCAGTTTAAAAGGAACGGATTTTAAGGCAGGAAAACTACAGGAAAGAAACCAAACTAAACCAAAAATCATTCCAACTGCCAACAGATCTCCCTAAATAGAAAGCATAGGAGACACGAACTTCTAATCAACGTTTCAATTTCTAGTGAATTGCCAGGTAGATTAGAATGTCTTCCTGCATAAACATTACTGGAATACATCACTTCTAACTGGTGGGATATTGCAAACTGTCAGGCAATGAGCAATGAGTAAACACTGAGTAAAAGTGAAAAATCCTTTACTTTACTTAGTGTTGACCAATTTAAAACTACTGCTACAGTAGGATTTCATCAGCATTGCCTACCTGGACTGGCAGTTACCCTAGATTTGATGGGATTAAGAGTTTGTCAGAAGAAATGTTAGTAGCAATTTTCCTTGTGTGTTGGGTTTTTTTGTATTTCTTTTATTTCCCCCCCTTTGGACCTCCAGCAAATACAAGCATGTCTTCCTCAATTAGGCAAGCCCAAAAGCTACAAAGAGCACAGAGGCTCTTGAATGTGCCATAATTTAAGTTTATCGACAGTGCACGTAGTTTTTTTGACATGTGCTTCCTGTCTGATTTTCTAACAATCCTTTTTTTTCCGCAGGTGGCCGTGATAAACGAGGTGGTCCCGTCTTGACCTTCCCAGCCCGCAGCAATCACGACAGAATAAGACAGGAAGACCTTCGGAAACTTGTGACTTACTTGGCCAGCGTGCCAAGGTAAAGCTAGAAGGAAAACACTTCAAAGCTTAGGGTGGACGGGTGGGTGGGGAACTTGTTCTTGGCAATTGCTGATTTCCAAGTATTAACATTTAGTACCTTCAGTTCTTGGGACAGAGAAAAAAAAGTGTTCCCTTCCTCCTCCTGTGTATGCTCTGATGGTTTTTATTGTACAAGCAGCAGTTCAGGAGCCCTGGAGCAGAGGCACTGTAAGCAAACTCAGGCTTCATGCTTGGAACAGAAATGAGGAGCAGCTGTCATTCTCCAGGTTTATGTGTGGCTCTTCTAGAGGAGTGGAAAGGGAGGAGAGTACTTGAAGATCTGCAGTTAAATATAGCAATCTGGAGAAAAAACTGCTGTTGGCTGTTGCTTTTTAATACCCTATGGGAAGTTCAGGAGAGCTGTGGTAGGGATCAGTAGTTGCTGGGGAAGAGAACCTACCACGTGCGAGGAGGCAGATCTTCCTGCTCTGGCACTTTCCAGGGCTTTCTCTAGGCTTGGGAAAGAACATGAGTGGGCTAAGGGGGAAACCTATTTCAAAAATAGAAATGGTTTTGCTTTAAACCAGCACATTTCCCCTCCTTAGTCCCACTGTTCCTCCTCCAGGACTCAGGTCCCCACCACTTTTCCAGGGATACTGGAGGAAACGTCTGTTGCTAGTGCACATTTGTCTTTGCAGGCTTTGGGAGACAGTTTATAAGGCTCAGTGCCCAAGTTTCTGAGCCAATTTTTAATTTCTGAGCCAATATTTAATGCCATTGAGAATATGAAACTACATACACCCTCATCCAGCTTCCCTTCCCTCTTTTCAAGCTTGCCAAATATCCTTACCCAATAACCACTGCACCGGTTATTGAGGTGAAGGCTATTCCAGGGCAAGTGAAGGGCTGAGAAGGGATGTTCACAGTTGCAGTAACACATTGTGTGCCACTCAGGAGCTTCTTCTTTGTTAAATCCAGGGTATGACCTGTTAAACAGTACTCTATTTTTGCAGAGTATGAAGTTAACTTCTGAAGGACAGAGGGTTTGACAGCATCTAGAATTTGAGGCTTAAGGGTCTTGGACTTGCACTCAGTTCGTTAAACATGTGATGCGCAGAGAATAAACTTCCCACTTCAAGTATGGGAGAGGGTTGAGGGCTGTTTGAAGACTCATCGCTCAGCTGCCGAGAGTGAGGGGCAAATGCAGCCACTTGTGCCAGTGATGGTTTCCTGTTGAAAGGACTTCACAGGACCTCTGGCGATGCCTTCTTTCGCTGCGTTGGACTTTTGCACTTCAAGGTTTTACTAACAAGCTGACTTGGTTTGCTTTCCTCCACACCCCTATGCCTTTTGTTCCTCTAGCTAGCTCTATTTTCAGCCTTATTGTGAGAGGGATTACAGACACGCTGTAGGGCTGGGAGAGCAATAGATCGTTCCCTGGGAGTGTGTGTGCCAGGGCTTGACAATCCTCCCCCAGCTGCTGCAGTAATAAAGCTGCTCCCTTACATCTTATCATCTTTTACATGGTCACAGATAGGAAGATATGACATTGCTTGGGGTTGCAAGAAATTGCACAGCAAAACTGACCTTCTAACATTTCAACCTTTTCTATTAATTGCTATTCCCACACGGAGGTAGCAGCAGTAGCAAGATGCAACCCTTCAGTTCCCCACTCTGACACAGCTAAATCGATTAGCTCAATCTTTGATGCTGCTTTCGGCTACTTCACTCTGAATCAGTCCAGCAATGATTTTTCTCTGAAGATGCAGGAGCTGAGGGACAGAGGTACATGCTGAAGGAGGTAATACAAGCCCCAGCGGTTTGTCTCTCTAGAAAAGTATTCACCCTTGTGTCCCCACTGCAAAGCCTTGTTCTGCCCTGATGCTGGATGGCTTTGAGGCACATCTCTCAAGTTATGCCAGAGAACATTTTTTTCCTCTGCAGTGCAACCTCCCATCATGAAAATGTGTCTTACAGTGAGGGACTGCCTGTTCATGAAGTGCTTTCACCAGTTTCTCAAGGATCCTTGCAGACTGGTGCTGTGGAGACATTAGCTGGGGTACTACCTTCTGCTTGGGATATTGCAGATCAAGAAGTGTGGAGCAGAAGGCAGCAAGAGTGGCCAGAGGTCTTTGAAAAGCTGCCTGTCAAGGGACTATTTGAAAGGGTAGAGGTTGCTGAGCCTAGAGAACAGAAGGGACTGGGAAAAGTCTTTGAAAATGTGTCATGATGCTGCAAAAAATCCTGTTCGTAGGGTTAGGACACAAAACATACAGCTTTGGCTGGACATGAGGAGGAGATTTCCAATTGATTCGAATTAGCACTAGAGTAAGTCCACAACTCTATGGGCAAACCTCTGCATGAGTATAAAATGTTCAGGAGAGGGGATGGTGAATGAGGTGAATCTGTTAGGTTCCTCCTAGTCCTGTTTTGCCTATTTTGCTGCAGCTGTGAACTCACTGCTGTAGGAGGGGAAACGTGACCACACAATTTGTTGGTTTAGCATGTGGGATTCTCACAACCTGTGCAGTGTGAGAAAGCTATGAAAACCTATTTTCCCTAACTATTGCATTCACTTTAACAAGGAGAACCAGTAGAGCTTTCAAACTTAGTTATTTTTTTGTAAACAAGTATAGAGAAGGAACAGTTAGAATTCATATCACTGGCTCCCAGTTCATATTTATTCCAAGATGACTGCTGCAATGAGTAACTTTATCAGCCATCCACCAAAATCAACAGTTTCATTACAGGAAGCTCTGAACAGGATTTCAGGAGAAACTGCTCTGCTGTTCAGAGTGTTGAAAGGGGGAAGAGTTTTTTATGCTAGCTGAAAAACTAAAAATTCTTCTTTGAGAAAAAAAAAAAAAGAGACTATGATTTATCATATTGACACCAGCATAATAATTCTTACTTTATTCGCAGTACAATGATTTCTGAGTGAGACAGATTGCTATCCACATTGATACTATCTGTCACTTAACCTGTGTTTTATATTTTAATGGAGGGGTCACAGGTGGAGCATTGCTGAAAGCTTTGAGCAGGTATAAGATTGGTGATAAAATAAGATGATACATTAAGCTAAGTGAAAACAGGGTCTTGCAAGTGGCTTTCAAAGTTTCTGATTCAGTTTTCTGCAATTCCTTCTTCAAAACCAGAATGCTAATGTGGGTTTTCTGAAAGTAGCAAGATGTATTTGAGTTAGAGCAGGGTAGTGAGTGGTTTCTTGTAGCTGGGAGTCATAGTGCTTGCAGTCAGTGGGATGGTTGAGGATTGCTGCTTGGAGGTTAAGACTTCAGATCGATGAAGGCAGTTTGTTCGTATCCCTGAATTGTGACTTTGCAATCCATAGTATCTGGGTTGACTAAGGGTCCTGAAAGGTTCAAAAGCCTAATAATGTGGTCTTGGGTACTAGGAGGAGGTTGTGAATAGGTATCTGGCAATGTAGACAAATGTGGTCCTGGTTCAGTGCAGTACATTGATTCTGCGAGGCAGTTCCACTATAATTAGTTACTAAGAAATGAAAATGCTATTCATTAGACGTAAAGATAATTGCCATGGATGCCAGGTTTCTACCACTCTATCATTTTCTGCTTGTTTTACATTCACACTAATGCTTTCAGGATAGGCAAAGCTGTATTTCTTGTGAATCAGGATAGCTCCTATTTACATGCAAATTTAAATGGGAAATGATGTTTAGAAATTTGGAGGGTCTGACTGAATCTAGGATAACATGGTGTTTTTAACTGAGGTAGCTGAGGGGAAATTTTCTGGCCTTGCAGAAGATTTTATTTAACACCAATGCAGTGCCATCTATTCCAGTAGACTGATTTATATGTGTGTAAATGAAACTAGCACCAGACCAATCTCCTCTGCAGGCCCTCTGGAATTAAGAATTAAGTTATGCGTGGGCTATAGGAGGATAAAAAGGAGACAGAATATTATTAGCCTGAGTTATCTCCTTGCATGGTGAAGCAATATGATGAAGGAAATGTTCTCTGTCAGCTATAGTGAATCTTCCGGCTGAATACATCAATCTGTTTTGGAGGCAAGATATTCAGCCTTCTGTGCTTGCTGCAGAGGGGGAAACCTGAGATGCCTTGGAGCCTTTTAAAGACATCTACATTTTATTTGTCCTCTGTTTGAAGGCTGGCTGAAGTATTTCCCTGTTCTGGGGGATATCCAGGGCTCATAACAGGAGGAAAGTGTTTTCAAGGGACAGCCCTGTGTGTTTGAACAGCTCCTGAGAGTTGCCAGAGCTCTATGAAAGGTGCTAGGATTGGTAGAGCAACTTAATTGCCTTCAGTGATTAGGGGTTTATAAAATTAGAAGAACAATACAGGAGATGGCAAAATATAGCAATACCTACCTACTCTTGGACTGATTTTAAGGTCTCCTGTGATGACCTGTGGTACTGTGTTTATTAGCTCCTCTGGCCTGGAGTAGTGTGAAACTCATTTTGTTGATTGATAGGAATTAAACCCTAGAGCTCTACTTTCTGTTGCATCATCCAAGCACAAAAGAAGCTTTTAAGGATCATATTTTTTCTAGAGGCTATTGTAGATCTACAAAAATAAACATGTATTTTAAAAATAACACCAGGGACTTCATATTAATTTTAGTAGCTAAATATGTGGTGCCACGTATAAGATAATTATTCCACCATACACTTGTATCAAAATACCACAGTAAAAAAAGAAATGAAGCTAATGAGCCTAGAGGAGCTTCGATCATTTCTTCAGATATAAATTGATTTCTTTAAAAATAATTGTAAGTGTATTTGGAGAAAGCAGCTCATTAGGACTTTTTAACCAACATGATTGCTAGTGAATTTAAGAACCTTTTGCCACACGATAGCCCGTTCAAATCTAGCCCCTGTTGTATGTGGTATTCATATGTGATGTTATTATCACTGTTTGTTAGGGACTGGGGGGACTTTGTTGGCGGTCTCACTTTGTCCTGTTAAAAGACTTCTGATCAAATCACCGTTTTGCTTCCTATGTCCCTTTACTGACCACCTCAGGATCATGCTACATGTTTACCTCTTGATTAGACCTTCAAAGATGAGCTCTAATTTCCTTCCAGTTGCAGTGATAACCTGTTGATGTATTTTGTTCTTAGATAAGTGGACAGTGGCTATAATTGATGTCAAAATTCTGCAGTGTCTACAGCTGCCAGCCCACAAGCTCCCCTGTTTACTAGAAGCTGATAGAAAATGTGAACATTCTAGAAGTGCAGAGGGAGCAACAAGAGTGATCAAAGNTCCAACCCGGTGATTCTGTGATTCTGTGATTAGGAGTTTTTAACTGACATGATTGCTAGTGAATTTAAGAACCTTTTGCCACACGATAGCCCGTTCAAATCTAGCCTCTGTTGTATGTGGTATTCATATGTGATGTTATTATCACCGTTTGTTAGGGATTGGGGGGACTTTGTTGGCATTCTCACTTTGTCCTGTTAAAAGACTTCTGATCAAATCACCGTTTTGCTTCCTATGTCCCTTTACTGACCACCTCAGGATCATGCTACATGTTTACCTCTTGATTAGACCTTCAAAGATGAGCTCTAATTTCCTTCCAGTTGCAGTGATAACCTGTTGATGTATTTTGTTCTTAGATAAGTGGACAGTGGCTATAATTGATGTCAAAATTCTGCAGTGTCTACAGCTGCCAGCCCACAAGCTCCCCTGTTTACTAGAAGCTGATAGAAAATGTGAACATTCTAGAAGTGCAGAGGGAGCAACAAGAGTGATCAAAGATTGAGGAGTAGAAGATATGAGAAAAGATTGAAGATGTTGGGGATATTCAGGATAAAGACAGGGACAGTAAAAGCTGTGTGATTACAATCCAATACGTAAGACTGAGCTAAGGGAAACAATTTGGTCGAAGTGTACATGGAAAATGGGGAAAAAAAGGAATAGTTTCAAATTGTAGATTGAAGAAATTAAGGTTTCTGTATCATCCCCATCTTGGATAACCTGTTAGAAGTTGCATCAGGAATGACGTAAGTATTGTCACTCCTGTATTGCAGTAGGGGTATGAAAAGAACAGCCTCTCCAGCTCGTGTGACACTGTTTTTTATAAATTTGTGGAGATTTTTTTTTAATGGCTACAAGGTTTTACCT
>WAAB01011239.1:35289-54106 GCA_013389865.1 Piaya cayana
ATAGTGGTGCAAGTGTTCTCGGAGTGATTTTGTGATGAACAACACAAATAGCATGATACAGAGATTTGTAGTTAATGTACTGTGAACAGCACGGCTCATGTAACCTTGTAAAAGCCGGGGTAAGCTGGGCTGTGCATATCGCTTCTACCAGCAATCATCAGTATCTTCTCTTTGGTCTAACAGAAGACTCTTACCTTTCTTTTGCAAAACAGAGGCAAATGAGAATAACATCATGTTAATATTGAGACAAACTTATGGAGATTTGATTGTCTTGTTTCAGAACATGAGCTTGGGGACTCAAATAAATAAATATAATAAAGGTTGATGTTATTTCAAGACCAAATTCCTTCTTTGAAATATGAAATATTATATATGAAACAAATCCCTTAAGGGATATAGAGAATATTTTGCAAATCCCTTTGTCTGTCTTGTATCTATAAATATTTGCACCCTAACTTCTTCAATATCCCTGTATTCTTTAGCAATATAATAACTTACTCAATTTTACTATGTATTAATTCTATTCCAATAAATAACTGAAATTACTGAATGCCACGTGAACAGAAACTAGGATTTCAACTTGCCATTGTGTTTTTAAGCATTCTATTCAACACTCAATGTCTGCTTAATTTTAGTCTATAAATTTGCAATTGAAAACTGTTAATATGAAGGAATCTTTTATTTATTGTGTCTGAATTATTTCCAAGGCAATTATTCTTTTTTACAGGGTAGGAGAGGCTCCAAGTTTTCTCTCATTGCCAACCATGCAGACTCATTCTGAGATTTCAAAGTCATACTGTGTTCTTTCTGGTTCATCTAATGTCTCCAACATAAAGATTCTCCAACAGGTTACTCATTTGAAGATTTAGGATTTTTAAAGTGACCCCTACAGGCCAAGCTTAAGGTACAAAGAACATTCACAAATTTGGAGAAATTCCTTTTCCTGGCACTGTGCTGCTTTTCCAGTCCAGTCATACCTTCTTCAGTGTAGTCAGTGGTCCCTGTTTTATTTTTTGTTCTTTCCAGGCATCAAAGTGACCCAGTTCAGGTCCAATACCTTTTGGTTTTACTAGTCTGGCATCTTTTGCTTCAACCCTTCCCTCCCAGCTGCAAGCTGTTTCTCCTCACCACAGGCAGCGCATTCAGGGTGCAAGTTCAGAGCATCCAGGAGGATGGTAGTGAGTGGAATTCGTGTCCCAGACTTCCCAGATATGCTGCACAGAAGAAAGCCAACAGGCTGCTACTGCCAAGCTGTAGTTCCACAGCATTACCATGCCTGACTTCTTTCTGAGAGAGGAAGGACTGGAGGGTTCCTATAACCCTCTGAGCAGAGCTAGAGATGCCTGTGGCAGCACTTCCCACCAAAGGCATTGCCAAGGAGGGTTGACTTGGGAACAGCAACATCCCATAAGGATGGTGACCCCATGCAGTGATATCAGCTGAACGTTCTCAGGGCATCCTTAGGGGTTGGTAGCACAGGGACCTGAGCACTGAAAAAAACTAGTTGTCTTCTAAGAGAAGCCTCAGATGCTGCTCAGCTCCCCAGCAAGGGCTGGAGGTTGCTGATCTCAGGCTCTTCCACACAGGGTGGGTGCTTGCCCTGTGCAACCATTCTACATGTCACTCTATTTCTGTTAGCAATGTTATAGGTAGTACCCGACTGCATGTCCAAGATTTAGGCTAGGAGAGACTGTGCTCAGATTTCTCCAAATCTGGAGCATCGGCAAACCAAAACCCCATCACCATTCACACCACCAATACTGTGATGAAGAAGCCACTATGATCAAGTGACACCTGGTGGTGCCGGCAGGGTCTGGGGTCTGATCCCATCCCCTGAGGTGTCTCACGTAGAGCTGCACTGCCTCACTCTGCTTTTTGAGCTCTGTCCAAGCCCTAGATCTGGGGATTAGATTAGCATTGTTCCTTCTTGCTAAATGGCTTTTGCATGTTGATTGTACTGGCTTTTGCTGCCTGGAAGAAGGAGCTGTGGTGATGAAGAAAAGGCAGAAACTTGTAAACTAGGATATATCCTGCACCCATCGACCAGTAAGAGAGCTGGTGGGCACTATAGCCTGTAACAAATTTATGCTCACCATGTTTTTATCCATCCTCTTCCCATTGGTTCTCAGTCAAGTGGTTTGTGTGTCTTTTACAGCATGTTTCACCATGCTGCCCTCTCTGGCCTCCTCTGTGCTAGTACTTATTTAAAACTGCTGTATGCTTCTTGCAGGCTTTTTAACCACCAGATTTGTAGCTCCACAGTACTTTGAGAGGTCCAGGCAGCAGTGACCTGGAGATATCCATGAAGAAGGCATGTTTGTGCTAATGTGAGCAGTAGTTCACAAGAGCTAAAATTAGCAGACAGAGGGAGTGGTACGCTGGCTGCAAAGCTGGCACTGGCCAAGTGCGGTTCCCTTCTGAAGCTGTCAGCAGCCATCAGCTGAATACGCAGTGATTCAGCCAATCCTAACTTTTCTTTTCAGTGATCTCTTTCATAGTGCTTTTGCAGAGGCTGTAAAAAGTTTAATGTCTCATTCCAGCGTGGATGCTTGTATTCCTCATCAGTAACTTCAGTACGTGCTACATCCTTTTCACTCTCGGACATTGTTATGATTTGGAAGTGTCTTATGCCACCCTCTTCATGCATGTCGTTGGAAGCTGGAAAACTACTGCTGTGCTCTGCAGTCTGCTGTATAATGGGAATATTTCAAAGGTATCTTGATGTCAATGGAAAGCTCTTCTAAACTCCAGTTCAGAATGATGAGACTTTTTCTGTGTGCCAATATGGAGCAAATAACAGGAGACACAGAAGTGAAGTTGTTTAAGTCTAGGCTGCCTAGTCCTCATCCTCATCTTCACCATGCAGATCTTGGGTAGGACTGGAAATGTGGGTTTGGGAATATATTTTTAGCCTTGTCTCCAAATGATAAAAAGCTTATGCAGTTGTGCTGTCTGTCAGTCACTGTTTAAATCAAACCTGTCAGAGAAGACTCTCAAGAATATTAAATTCCTACAAATTTAATGAGAATAGACAGTTGTGTCAAAGAAAAGAGATCTAGTTAGTGTCTGCAGAGAGGGAGGTATGGTCTGAACTCGCCCCTCCTTAGAGACTGGAGGTAAAGGGGTTATCTCCAGAGCACGTAAGAGGCAAAATTGTTACTAATGTAAGAGGCAAATGTGTTACTAAACGTAACCAAGGGTTAGGCAGTTCCTATGCTCATAAAAATGCATGCTAGTTTATGGTATTAGAAAACTGGATAATACTAAAATAGAACAATAACCAATTCATGGTAACATATGGAAATTGAGCAGGTGGTTGCTGTTATAGCATGGAAAGTATGGGTTGAGACTGGTAAAATTTGTCTCAGAGGTTGGGATGCTCAGTTCCCTGCTGTCTGCAAAGGGAATTGGTATCCAAGTTTGGTAGGCAGTTGTAAATCTCATCAATGGTTTCTTCTCATTTTCCACAAGGTGCTCCTAACCAGGTCAGTCTGGTATTTTATGTTTTCCTTGTGGATCCTGGCACTTCTGCAGATTTCCCTATGGATCCTCTAACACTGTGTGCAGCGAAACATAATTGTAACTATGTGGTGTGAGGCTATTGGGCTACTTAGGTTAAGGGAAAAAAAACAGAGAAATACCTTAACACAAAATAAAATCATAAATAAAAAAAATTAATTCTAGAATCTCTCCTCCCCTTCCAAGAAAAGGCAGAAAAATGTAACTCAGACATGCTTTTGGCTCAACAGATATTGACTGATCTGCAATGTGTGCCACAGTGTATTTTTCTACTATTAACATTGGTTTCTCTGCCTGTGCACATGGGGCTTTATTTTACATCTAAGTTTAAAGAGAAACCCTAATTTCTGGAGAATTTTCCAGCGATGTAATGTTTTAGAAAGTTCTATTGTGGTACTTCATCAAAAAGCCAAAGCACCACAACAGCTTTCCCTTCTCCTGCAATTGCACTCAGACAAATATCCCGAGCCTCTTCCACATACCCCTCTACAGCACAAACAAGAGAAAATAGGAATCTCCTGTAGGCTCAGTGCATTATTTACAAGGGAAATCTTTGCTGAATTGTCCTCTTGGTTAAAGTCATTGAATAGAAATTGTAGGAGAGCATTTGCTTTGTACAATAATTGCATCTCCCTCTGAACATTTTAACAGCAGCAGCAGTTAATCTCCAGCCAAATTCAGGTTGTTTTCGTAAGCCTTTCTGTGCCTTACGCGAGTGTGTATTTGATGTCCATATGATGTAGCTCTCCTTTGTCACACAGTTTCCCATGGGAATACAAGAAGAATTGACAATCTCTAATATCTATGCAGTGATGTTAGCACTTAGTATTTTACTAGAAGGGTGAGTTAAGTTTGATTGCTAATTATTTATTTGAGCATCTGGTAAGCCAGATGCTTCTGCTATTGATGTTGTCATCGAGGATCGAATAAACATTACTTTTTGAATTTAGTTTGAAAGAATTACTAATTAAAAACCTTTTCTTGGTAAAATTAAACCTTTTTTCCTCCTCCAGTCCTAAAATAAGATCCAGCATCCAAGCAGTTATTAAATGTATCCATTTAAGGGGTACAAGTAATATGTACAATTAATATGGAGATGGATGGCATCCTAGCAGGAACTTTATGGCATTTTAAAACACATATTTTACCCATTCAAGGGGCTGTGATAATTTGGAACTCAAGGCAGTGATTTCAGATTTTCACTGTGGGATGATATCATGGTTTAGCCCTGGCTAAATTTCGGTGGCTAAAACCATGGTGTTGGGCTCCCAAATCACTTCCCACCACCCCCATCTATGGTTCTAAAATTGTTTCCTACTGTTCCTCTGTATTTGCATGTTAACTTAATGCTAGTGAAAATTTAGCTGTGGGAAAGGTAGATTTATGGTACTGGTAACTACTCTCTCTTGGCAAAGTACCAACAGCATCCCTGACTGGGATGATTTAGTAGACGTCTTCTATCTCAGTCTTCTGTGATTCAGCAGTTGACTGCTCTAGAGGATGAAGTCTTCTACTAACGCAGCAATGCAGTTTTTTCCTTCCATTGTTTTTCTATTGTGAGTCAGTTCTAACTGCAGACTGAAATCATGTTTTCTTTTAAGTAACTTTAGCAGCTCTGCTTAGACCACTAACTAAGGAATATGCTTATTAACACCTCTGTTTGTGTCTTTTGTGATCTGCGTAGATGTTAATCAGATGGAAGCCTCAGGTTTAATTTAGGCTGCCTGTTTAGGTCACATTTGCACTAAGGTAGGTGCCATCCTGGATCATCAGGGAAGACAGGCAGTCAGACAGAAAACCTTAAGTTTCATTATAGTTTTTTTTGCATGAGGCAGAAATGCAGGTACCTTTAATAGTCCTCACTGATTAGATCTCTTATTTCTGGGAAGCAATCTTTAAAGTTGCATTTCCCAATGCTGTCTTGGGAGCACCACGTAAGAAATTGGCTATGTACTTGTATCACCTCCTGACCTTAGGAAATGAACTTGATAAAAGAATCTCATTACAAATGTACCATGCAGTGAGTTTTGCCAAGCAGCGAGTGTAGGGAGTTGAAGAACCTACAGTTTGAACTGTAATTCAAAAAAATGGTCTAAATCAAAAGCAGGTGCCTGATAAACTAATGGGCAAACTTATGCATAGAAAGAATGGCTGGAAATGATTTCTTGTTAATAAACTCTGAGTCTAAGAATTAATCAAATAAGCAATATGTTCTTTTTCTTTAAGACTTCTTTTCATTCCATTCTCAAGACAGAACTGAACTCTTACAACACTGATTAATCATATCCAATGTCGTGGTTATTTCCCCTTATTTCTCCATTCTTGTTTCTGAAACATTTGTAATTTAGTTCAGAAACTGCACCTGGAGAAGCAAACATCTCTGGGACCAGAGATTAGTTTAGATTTTCTTCCCAATGGAGATTTGTGGATAGGAACTGTGATTCCATTACAAAATCTAATTAAAAAGCAGGTACATAAGAAAGCAGCGGACAGTATTACCCATAGGAAGAATGTCCAGATACTCTGCTTTGTTAATGAACTCTTAAACTAGGCATCAAATACACAAGTGATATGTGAGGGTTTTTAGAGATTTCTTTCTTCTCTGTTCGCCAGGCAGAACTCAACTGTTATATCGTTCCACACTTGCCAGACTTACTGGAAATCTTAGTTTCTTCTTGAATTTCCGAAACAGCCACCCCAATGGTTTTGCAGTGTCAGATGGTATATGGTAGGTGACAGGAAAATAGGATGAGCTAAAAAGGTTACCTAGGATTTTCATCTAGGAGTGAATTCTGTAGGATGCTTCATCTCTGTTGTTTTATGGACTGTTAATTGCGTCTGTGGTGAATTAGCATCGGAAGCACTTTGCTGATGACTTGTTGGGCACTACTAATTATAAGAAAAAGGCACACATTTTTGATGAATAAAATCAACTCAATACCTTTGAGAAAGAGGCCTCTTGAGGGTTTATATACTCTAATTTTGACATTAGACTTAGAAATATTTGCTTTAGTTGATGAGCTGCTAACTGTCCTCATGCTAAAATATGTATTATATATTTCATACATTCCCAGTGACACTTGGGAAATTAAAGCAAGAAAGTTTGAATAAGGTATAGAAAGTGGAAAAATTTAAATAAAAAAAAAATGTATTGTATGCAGTACCAGTGCAAAGTTGCCTTGATCTCAATTTCTCAGTTTTTTAAATTTGTGATAAGTTCGTAGTTCTAGAAGCTGAAGTCTACCTTGCCGATACTGTGCTCACTTTGCCCAGTTAGATGTGATTGACATAATTGTTTTTACAAATGAAAACACATTTTTCACTTTTCTGTTGGAGGACATAAATGCACAAAAGAACTTTAGCTGAGTTCATGCCACCTTGAAAAGATGCCAGAAGTCTGATGTGTAATTAAAGATTCTGTTAAAAGCCTAATTCGTGCACCTGTGAACATTTTTTGGCACATAGCTTTTTAAGTCCTTGCTTTTCTTTTTGTATTTCTCATTTTCATGGCCAAGAATTAAGTGCCTTTTCAAAGGACTTAGCAAAGATCTTCTGGGGTGTATTTTGTTCTTTGTCTAAGTCCAAAACAAAAAGGTAATTCCGTATGATTTTGTTGTTGACTGAAATAATTTAAAGCGTAATATTAGACCTTGTTTTATTTAACACCTGATTATTCATGGCAAAACTCTTTAAGATCCTACAGAATGAAAGAAGATACAATAGGTTATGATAGCATTCTTTTAACACAGGTTTGTTCTTCCAGTGCTAAAAGTAATGTATGGGCCTCTTCATGCTTTACATCACATCGATTTAATTATTGGTCTAGTTCTAACAAAGCTAATGATAATGATTTATTTGGATGAGTCAGAGACAAGAGCAAAGAAATCCTTATCAGCGGATGATATAGCAGAATTTTATTTGGTGGATTTTAAAGTATTTGCAAACAAATTATTATATCCAGTAGTTTTATAGGTGGCTCTGGTTGATTTATCAAACCATTAGTTCTTCCTGCCTTTGATAGTTACCTTCTGTGAAAATCACAGGACTCATCTTTTGGTTCTTCCAGGATATGGTTGACTTCAGCAGAATGTGAACATACTGGAGATATATATCTACTCTGCAAAGAGAATAGAGGAAGAGACACATCTCAAAATCACAGACTGGAGAGGATCTGTCTAGGCAGCCAGTCACCAAGCCTAAGACTTTTCTGCAACCCTCTTAATGTTAATGATAAAGATATTCACTCACTGTGTAAATTGTCAGGGGCGTAAAAAAGAAACCATTAAGGTGGAAAAGTGCATTCACCATATCTGCTCTTAGTCACAAATGACAGGAGGATATCAATACTTTTTTTAGGATAACACATTAATTTATAAATATAAACTTGGAAATTGGTGCAAGAGGTTAACTTAAGCAGTAAAAGGCCTGTCTGGCCTGCAGGCTTCTACTTCTCATGGCCTTTTCCTAATTTTTGTTTAAGTACTGTGATTCTCCTCCAGAATATCAGTCAAGTGCACACTTAAGTCCAGCCATATCCAGCAAGTGTAAGCCTATGCTTCATGCATCATCTTAATTGCTTAATCAAGCTCCCTGTATTGTGAGGCACAACCATACAAACAGGAACCAAATGGAAGATATTTTTATCAGACAGATCATAGGATTAAAGAAGCATGGTCACTGAACATGGCTGTCCTTTAAAAACTGACTATCAGGATGTGACTGCATCTGTGCCCACAATGTGATAATTCAGGCAGCAACCTTTGTCATAAACTTAGACTCAATCTTACCTCTTTATTTTCAGGTATCAACAACCTGTGTGAGCTCAGTTGATGGATGTAAACACACATAGTTAATGATTTTAGGAGAGCTCATGTGAAAGAAGGCTAAAACAGTTATTCAAGTTTGGAATCAATAATTACAGAAAATGCCCTAATACTTCTTTTTAGAGTAATTAGTTTTGTGGGTGATTTTACCTTTGAAGTACTATGACTTGGTAGAGTGTCACTCTCATAAGGGACCAGTGCAGTATTATTGTTTTCAGGTGGCAGGAAAAGGTCTGAGTCTATTTGATCTATGTTTTCTATATTGTTTGTAAAGCATGTCATAGCAACTAAGAAACAGAGATTTTAACCTGCTTTCTTTAGTTTTCTATCATAAAACACTTAAAATAATGTATTAGGTTAGTGCTCCTGTGGGTTTTACATTAAATCCAAAATAATTGTGGTTTTGCAATCTTTTCCACTATACGTTTCTTTTATTAGTTGTCTGATTATACTGTGACCAATGCTTTTACTCCACATGTTAAAAAAAAGGAGCAAACTCCTTGATTACAATTGAAGGCATATATTATATATTTGGCTAGGTTCTTGCTTGTTTCTAATTCACAGCCTCAGTTTTACAGCATGGTCATCATAATGAGCAAGAGCTCATAATTCAGGGCACTGACAAACATTTTATCTACTGCTTTGGAGGCAAAACTAGCAGCAGTGAAATAGTTAAGAATCCTGATATTTAGGCAATCAGAATTGTCTTTTTAGTTAACACCTCAATAAGACGAAGGGTGCAAGTTCACTGTTCTCCTAGTCTCATTGTTTCTTTCCACTGGCTGCAGACTCAGCAAGACAAATGTGCATTAGTTTATATTGTCAAGGCTATCTTTGCAAGCAGATGGGCTGGAAATCTAATTAAAAAACCCAAAAGCTTTGATTCTGGCAAAAAAATAGCAAAATCTGTGGGACGACCCTAAATCCTCTGAATTAAATGGATGTTCTATGTCAATTCAGTTCTTTTGTCCCACTTTATAAATAAAATATGAAGGGCTCTACTTTCACATAGGCCCATAAATGTGCTCATTTATGAGTTTAATAAAGCATGTGTATTCAGTACAATTAGATAAGCATATGTATAGAGCAATAAATGTTCCTATATAAAATCAGCACACATACAACAGAATATAGCCCAGCACAGATAAATAAGCACATGCTTAGATTATTAAGTGATCACTCTTAAGCTTTTGTGAATTAATCATGAAGCAGCCATGACTACTTGCAATTTGTAATTCTCCTGCAGTTATTTATCCTACCTGTGTCTAAAAATGTGATAAATATAAGACATTCATTGCTAGAATGCATTAGCCTCAATAAAGAAAATTACGGTGACACGCATTTTACAGATGGAAAAAAAACAGGGGTAGAAACAGGAGGAAAGCACCACCTGGGATATGCAGTTCCTGAGATGAACAGGATGATGCACGTTCACATGTGGGACTTGTAGATGGAGTTTGCTGTGCTTTTTATAAAGAAGCAATATAGCTATTAGCGGAAAGGGAGCAGGAAGTTGAAACTAAGCAATTTCTTTTCAGAGCATTCATCTGAACCTGCTTTGGTTCATGAAAAAGTTGCTAAGATTTTTTCCTATTAGTGGTGACTTATGGGTAACTCAAGTTATTATTGATCATGATGGACTTAAATGTTAAAACTGTGTTGGCGTAACAATGATGTGAGAGTTCCCGTCAGGGTGGGCAGATGTCTCAACATGATGGACTGTAAAACTCTGGGGACTGTGCACAGACATCTGAGGAGCTCCATCTCCTACAGAGGTGAGAGCACCTGAGGCTGGAGAAATACCTTAAGTATTCTTGGGAACACCAGGCAAGGTGTTAACTCGGAGACTCTGTTGAGGTCTCTGTGGTTATTGCCAATTTCTGTTTTCATTATTTGAGTGTTGGATTAATTTTTGCTCTCCAGAGGCTTTCTGGATCTAGTTTTCTCACTCTGAGGTCAATGGTATTTTTTGGGTTTGTTTTCCCTTTGAAATACCAATTTATTCACTTGTTTGTGCTCAGTCAACATTGATGATTTTGATCTGTCACACTTTTACGTCTCCATGTGAATAATAAGGAATATTTCAAATTGAGTAGCTTCATTGGCAAGACTTAGTCCATCTTGCTAGGCAGAGTGTAAGAGCCTGGCCTTGCTCGGAGGCAGATTCAAAAAAAATCAGACATGAGCTAGATGCTTTGAAGGTGGATTTTGAATAGCACATCAGTATCTGCTGTCTCTTGAGGACTCAGTAAAATGGTCTTTTCCCCCTCTCAGTGCCACGATGGCAGTTTCACTTGAAAGAATGAGTAAAGTCTGTTGTGTAAAGGAATATACAAAAACTGATTTCACAAGTGTGTCTTAACATAGAGACTGATTCTGTAGCCAGAGATGTAATGTAATACATCTTCTGGATGTAATACCACAGGCAGTCTCTACCCAGCTTGGTATGGCAGGAAATATCTATCTGATAAGTGAACTATTTTGGGTAAATCACCGTGCCCTCAAAGACTTGCTTTGTTTGTATATGGGTGGAGCTCAAGAAAAAAAAAAAAAAAAAAAAAAAGGAGTTCCACTGATATATTAGTCACAGTCAAACTCATTGTCCAACCTCATGAAAACAGAGGCATCAGCTTTTAAACCATACACTTCTGAAGGAATTCAGATTCTCAAGTAGTGTCACTGCAAAATAGATTCATTGCAGGGATCACAGGGTATTTCTGGGATGTAGAATTCAGCCTTTCTGCTAACAGGTGCACTTGAATCCAGGATGTGCCATTGAATTAAATGGATGTGTGAACTCTGGCCAAAATCTTATATGCCTCAAAGAATTGTTACTTCACTTCTGCTTAGGCGATAAAAAGTACGAAGCAAATCTCATGTTGAATTCTGCACTGCAAATGAGCAAAAGCTGTGTTATTAGTGAAAGAACCTGCTGTTTTGAAGTGCAGATTTTTAAATAAGGAAATTTCCAACAGCTTTGGAAATTTCTCATAAAAATACCTCTAAAAATGTTATGTCAATCAAAATATTTTGTTATCATAAAATGCAGAATTTTTATTCTTTTTTTTCTTTATGTTGTCCGATCATGAAAAGGAACAAAATGACTTGCCCTTATCATGAAACATCTTGTTTTGAATTCATGTGTAGTTTCTTATCTTCTCTCTCTAGTTCCTTATTTTAATTACAGCTCTTCTGTACATGGATGTATCTTGCTATCCTTTACTGCTTGGAGCAGCATGTGAGTACTGATGAGTGCTTACTGCAAGATATGTCAATACTACTTAGAAAAAAAATGATTTTAGAATATTTGAAGAGGGTGTTTTTTTTTCCGATCCTCATCTATGAGCCCAAATAAACCCTGGATCAAGTGTACTATTCCCAGAATGGTTATACCTGCTTACATAAGGACTGAATTCAGGAGAATGCCTGTGTCTGGACTTATGTTGGATTTCACTAGGTGCTGCTGTGGATTGTCTAAACTTTCATTAATCATTCTTTGCATGAGCCAAACATGATTGCAGGCTTATTTATACTCAAAAAGGTCGTTCCACTATGAGTAACTCTGGCTCCCACAACACATTTTAATGAAATATATGCATTTGTAATCTAGAGACTTCCCATTCTGAGATGACTGTTTTACTACAATGACTGGAATTCTTGGAGTTGTTCACTATGCCCTGTTCACTTACTTTTTAAGTCACTGATTTCTTGAACTGATAAATCAAGATCCTGGGTCTTAGAGCCCCAAACAGTCATTGCTCAGATGAAGTATCCTTTTCCTTATGTGAAAATTAGTCTTTGCTCTAGACTAAACTGTATAGTGAATGCGTGTGACATGAACTTCATGGTCTCCTTGCTTTGAATTATGAAAAATGCTTAAAGTGCAGGCAAGAAAGTCTCTCTCTATGTATTTAGACTTACTAATTTGGCTGTGCCAAAAATTATTTTTCACATGGAATCCAAAGGATTTGAATCACCAGGCATACTGTCAATAGCCTCTGCTCATCTAAACCTTTTCAAGAACAGTGTGTTTACATTTCAATACAACTCTAATATTTATTTTTTCCAGCAAACATCAATAACATATAATTTTCATTTGCTAAAACCTTTTTGTTTTGTTTCTGCTAAATCAACTCAAATACGAGACTTTAAATGTTCAAGAGTTAGTTCAATAGTACTTACTGTTCAAATATTTCTTTGTTGTAGTAACAAATCTTTAAATGTAGCCCTACTTCAGTAAAACAAAGCCCTGATTATTTTCATATTTATCTCAGCAGCTGTTCCAAAGAAGACCTGCCAGATATTGACCCAAATATAGTAGACATGCAACAACAAAAGGGAAAGAGGGTAAATGGATTTATATGAAGGCACTATTTACTGGCAGAAACTTAATAGGAATCTGAAAATATATAGTATTAGTCCTCCAGATTTGGCTTTAACAGCTGCAATCATGCGTTCTTGGACACAGCTGTGTTTTATATCTTTACTATTTAAATGAAGACAGGAAGCTTCTCAAATAGTGTTTATTTGCTCAATTAAATATGAGGGTGAATGCCTGCAGAGCTCTGGGTCCCAGTTCTGGTCTGGGATGTAATGGTGCAGATCAGGATTTTTGACTGGGTAGAAGACAGCACAGCACAAGTCTGCTGAAGCCCAACAGTGATACCATGTGGGACCTTCACTTCCCATAACGACTCTTAGGAGCTCACAGGATCATGGTTACATATGGCAAAAAGGTTTTCTTACTCCTAGCTGGTGTCTGAGTTCTTCCTAGCTTACGTAATTTTACAACAGAATTGTTTTGACTTCAGGGCCATTTTTATTAGAGTCAAAATCAAATACCAAAGTAAGTTACTTACTTGAGAATAGCAGCAGCACCCGTTCTGGCACCAGTTACTTTCTGCCAAAATAGTTGGGGGTTTTTTTTGTGTGTCTTTCTGTTCCCTCCTGTTGACATGGGGCCAGAGACAAGGGTTGAATGTGTACATTGTGCAGCCCACGCATCTGCATTCTTGTGGCATTTGCAATCACACCTCTTGTCCCCTAAGAGCAGTGGCTGGAAACCAGAGACAGAAGGTTTGTCTCTGACTGGACCTCACTGGCTCCAAGTCTCTTTACAACATGTCACTGAAATTTCTCTAGATCGCTGCTTTATGTCCAGCTCCAGCCAGTGTGAAACTGGCTTGGATTTCTTTCTTTTTAAAAGAAAAGTGAGAATGAGTAATTCCTTTTTAGCGCTGAAAGAGAAGAAACAAATTTAGGTCACAGTAAGAAAGAAAGGATTAATTAGAAATGGAGGCTGGATGACTGTTTCTCCTCTAATTACAAAAAGGCATTGTGAAACCAAGTTAGAAAACCTAAGGAGGAAAAGAATAAAGTCTGCCTACCTACAATCTTTTAGGTAGCTACAGTCCTCTGGTGGGAATTTCCTATGGAGTGTTATTCCAGGCTGATGGTGCTCTTGGGCTGTGCATCACTAACTTCTTCCACTGGTCACTGTAATGCCAGCTCACAAGGGAGATGTGAGGATTAGCAGTCACAAGGATCCAAGGATCTTTGAGAAGACAAACCATCCCATCATGCCAAACAGTTCCAGGTGCTAGGGGATGTGGGTGACAACTTTAACGGTGCGAAAGCTCAGGAACATACCTAGTAACTGCGATAATGAGTGACATACGTTTTGCTGAGAACTAGTAAATGCAATAAAATATTTTAATAAATAATGTCGATTCAGGAGTGCTCGACAAGCAGACCTTCTAGAAAGGGCCTTCTGTGGTTTTCTAAATGTATCAGAACGTGTATTATGAATATGGATGACTGACTATTTCTATTGACAAAGTGATCTTCAGGCTCAACATGGTAGTATAGTGCAAAAGTATAAAAGTCTGTAAGCAAAGCTGATTATAAACCTCCCTATCCAGCTTCATTTTCAAGCTGAGTAAACAAACCGTGGACAAGATGAATAAGAAGTTGCAATTAATCAAATATATTAATATGTAAGTTGCTGAAGTGATCATTGGCACATTTTCATGTGGATAATAGGAAGCAGTGTTAGTTAGTTCTCAATATGAAATGAGGCCTTTGAGATAACAGTCTGTGCTTGGAGGCTTTCACATACCCATTTTTCTCTTCTTCCTCTCCCTTTTCCACCCTCAGCTTGTGATTCAGTTGGCTTGCTACAGCCACATTTATCAAAAGAATGGTGATCTCAGAAATAATTTAGTTCCTGTAGACTTTTTGCTTACAAATTGATGTTTGTAGAGCTACTTGTTATGCTGAGAGTGGCTCCTGACAAGGTTATGCTGACCCTCCTTAAAGGAGATCTTGCTCTCACTGTTAACAAATCATATCTTGAATGACATGCCATTTGTGTCAGATCTGTGCTTTTAGTGGTCCAACAGGCATGCTAAATGTGCTTCTTTGTCATTAACTCATAACTGAAAAATGAGAATGGAGATATTATGTTATTTTAGCTAATCAAGTGCTGAAACTTCTAAATGCCAGAAGCTTTGGCCAAACTGTAAGGCTGAAAAATACACATAATCAATGATAGGTATTTGAAAGATTAATCAGAAAGCATGAAGTCCTTAAATTCATTTGGTACCCAGCAATCCAGCTCTTGCCAAAAAAAATACAATTTAGAATGTGCCTGAATTAAAGAGGAAATTTGAGAAAATAACCTTATGAATGTACCCTAGAAACCAAAACAGAGGCATTTATTTTGACAAAATTATCACATCTGCTTCTGAGTTTCAATTTTATGTGTTTTTTTTTTTAAATCCAGATCGTAAGTATTGTTTTCCCTAATATTCTAGGATATTTTTATTAAGCGTAAAAGCTGGTCTTTGTTTAAAAGCAATGTAGCAACTGAGATGACATATCAATGATCAAATATTTTGTGCTTATGAGTGCAAATCTAGACCAGATGAGCACAGCCAAAAGGCTGATAGATTGTCCAAATACCTTGATCTGAGTGCTTTTTTCCAGTTTCTGGTCAAATATCAATACCGGAAAAAATTAAGCATCGCAATCAACATTAATTGCCATCCTAAAATGATTACTTGTGCATAATAGATATGTGGGTATTGATGTAATGTCTTGAGAGTCAGGGATAAGGCATGTCTCGCTCAGACAGTATGGAGGAAACTTGGTTGCTATCAGTGCTTCTCCTGATCAATTGCTAAAACGGGAAGGGTTTGACTTGTTGCTTTTAAACAATAAATATACTAAGCACAGCTAGACTATTCAAAAGGAACACAGGGTCATTTCCTCAATACATTCTGAGGTAACTGAAGAAAAATGACTGACTGTCAAAAATGACAAATGTTCACAGATTGTTCTGACTCACCAGGGTTTATGGGTGCTCCATTATGTCTACACAAGACCACTTTTTAAAGACTGCATCAATAGCTGTAAATATTTGGATATTGCAACTTAAATTTTGGCCTTTCTTTAGTTTCTTTTTTTAGTTTCTTCTTTTAGCTAAATCGCCTATGAGGTGTCTCTGCATCTTTGTAAGCCTTTTTTACTTTCACATATGTATTCTGTTGTGGTTTTGCAGGCTGTTATTACTCATTATTTTTAATTCTTTGGATTTGCATCTATAGTTTCCTAAAGAGCATTTTTTTTAATTAATTCCACGCAACTGGAGACTATAGTATTAGTATAGGTACCTGGAGACCTGCACCATGGCAGGCTCAGGCAAACACAGCATGGCTGATGGTCCCTGCCCTAAGGAGCTTAATATCTAAATAACTTTATTATCTCCTTATTCTCTCTCTTATGTATTAGTATCTAATTAGTATCTGGCTGCCAACTTGTATAGTATAAGGGCTCCCCTCTCCACAGCACGCTTGGCAACTGAAAGTAGAAATAATGAGCAAACCACTCTCTGGCTTGCAACATTTAAAACAGCATCAAATAATAATTTTTTCACAGGCAGGTTTAGAAATCAGGTGCTAGTTTTATGCAAAGAGTGGAATTACCACTGTGTCAGAGAGATCATATTCTATAGAAGCAACTATAGCCTCACATATCTTGTTACAGCTTAGTATCTTTTTTTCTTACTGTAGAAAAAATTACAGGTGGAGCCACCTCTGCCGGACTTTGACTTCTTGAAACAGACTTCGATTTGCTTAAAGTGAGAATTACTATCCATATGTGCGTTATGTGCACTGTATTTTAAAAGGGGTATCCATATTGTCACTTATTTCATACAAGAATGTACCTATGTAACCAATCAAGTAGAGAAATGCTTTGTAATTAAGAGTATTGTATTGAATTTTGTATTTTTAATGAGATGGTTTTTATTTGTCGATGTGTTTAAACTTAAGAAATTCAGGATTCTTTTCATACTTTCCTACTTCTCCATCCCTGCATCCCACCACTTTCATACTTGAAAATACAACAAGCTTGTTGAAAATTTCATCTGGTTACAAGGAGTGTAGAGTTATGGTACCGAATGACCTGCTTATTGCCTCTTCCAGTATAAGAATGAGGGAGCATCTTGACCTCTACCAATGGAATGACTTCCCAGCCTTTTCTGCAGGGTCAGTGACTGTGCTCCTGTGTCGACTAGAAAAAGCTGGGAATAATTACCCCTTTCTTCTTCCACTGGAAACATACTGCGAAGTCTACAAAAATCTTAAAGAAGGGACTTAGGAGTGGTTTTTCCATGCACTTATGCTTAGGCACAGTGTGCCAGATCGTAAGTATTGTTTTCCCTAATATTCTAGGATATTTTTATTAAGCGTAAAAGCTGGTCTTTGTTTAAAAGCAATGTAGCAACTGAGATGACATATCAATGATCAAATATTTTGTGCTTATGAGTGCAAATCTAGACCAGATGAGCACAGCCAAAAGGCTGATAGATTGTCCAAATACCTTGATCTGAGTGCTTTTTTCCAGTTTCTGGTCAAATATCAATACCGGAAAAAATTAAGCATCACAATCAACATTAATTGCCATCCTAAAATGATTACTTGTGCATAATAGATACGTGGGTATTGATGTAATGTCTTGAGAGTCAGGGATAAGGCATGTCTCGCTCAGACAGTATGGAGGAAACTTGGTTGCTATCAGTGCTTCTCCTGATCAATTGCTAAAACGGGAAGGGTTTGACTTGTTGCTTTTAAACAATAAATATACTAAGCACGGCTAGACTATTCGAAAGGAACATAGGGTCATTTCCTCAATACATTCTGAGGTAACTGAAGAAAAATGACTGACTGTCAAAAATGACAAATGTTCACAGATTGTTCTGACTCACCAGGGTTTATGGGTGCTCCATTATGTCTACACAAGACCACTTTTTAAAGACTGCATCAATAGCTGTAAATATTTGGATATTGCAACTTAAATTTTGGCCTTTCTTTAGTTTCTTTTTTTAGTTTCTTCTTTTAGCTAAATCGCCTATGAGGTGTCTCTGCATCTTTGTAAGCCTTTTTTACTTTCACATATGTATTCTGTTGTGGTTTTGCAGGCTGTTATTACTCATTATTTTTAATTCTTTGGATTTGCATCTATAGTTTCCTAAAGAGCATTTTTTTTAATTAATTCCACGCAACTGGAGACTATAGTATTAGTATAGGTACCTGGAGACCTGCACCATGGCAGGCTCAGGCAAACACAGCATGGCTGATGGTCCCTGCCCTAAGGAGCTTAATATCTAAATAACTTTATTATCTCCTTATTCTCTCTCTTATGTATTAGTATCTAATTAGTATCTGGCTGCCAACTTGTATAGTATAAGGGCTCCCCTCTCCACAGCATGCTTGGCAACTGAAAGCAGAAATAATGAGCAAACCACTCTCTGGCTTGCAACAGTTAAAACAGCATCAAATAATAATTTTTTCACAGGCAGGTTTAGAAATCAGGTGCTAGTTTTATGCAAAGAGTGGAATTATCACTGTGTCAGAGAGATCATATTCTATAGAAGCAACTATAGCCTCACATATCTTGTTACAGCTTAGTATCTTTTTTTCTTACTGTAGAAAAAATTACAGGTGGAGCCACCTCTGCCGGACTTTGACTTCTTGAAACAGACTTCGATTTGCTTAAAGTGAGAATTACTATCCATATGTGCGTTATGTGCACTGTATTTTAAAAGGGGTATCCATATTGTCACTTATTTCATACAAGAATGTACCTATGTAACCAATCAAGTAGAGAAATGCTTTTTAATTAAGAGTATTGTATTGAATTTTGTATTTTTAATGAGATGGTTTTTATTTGTCAATGTGTTTAAACTTAAGAAATTCAGGATTCTTTTCATACTTTCCTACTTCTCCATCCCTGCATCCCACCACTTTCATACTTGAAAATACAACAAGCTTGTTGAAAATTTCATCTGGTTACAAGGAGTGTAGAGTTATGGTACCGAATGACCTGCTTATTGCCTCTTCCATTATAAGAATGAGGGAGCATCTTGACCTCTACCAATGGAATGACTTCCCAGCCTTTTCTGCAGGGTCAGT
>WAAB01011239.1:54583-72575 GCA_013389865.1 Piaya cayana
CATAGGGCCTGTTCACATCATAGGTGCCAAGATGATATCACACTGCCTGTGCTCCAAAGTTGGTATCAGGATCTGATCTTAGGACTGTTTGGATCTTTAGCAAGTTTGCGGATGACACTAAGCTCTGCCAGGGGAGGTTTAGGCTGAACATTAGGAAAAAAATTTTCACGGAAAGGGTCATTGGGCACTGGAACAGGCTGCCCAGGGAGGTGGTTGATTCACCTTCCCTGGAGGTGTTGAAGGCACGGGTGGACGAGGTGTTAAGGGGAATGTTTAGTGTTTGATAGGAATGGTTGGACTCGATAATCCAGTGGGTCTTTTCCAACCTGGTTATTCTATGATTCTAAGACTTATATTGACATTAATAAACAGAAGACTTCAGCCCCTTAGGACATTCTTTTTCTGCTTACTGAAACAGTATTAAATTCTTGGTTTAGATAGATATGGTAAGTTCTCAGGTTAGCAGAAGGCATAGGTAGCTGGAATGAAGTCAATATTGGTTATGCCTTGCTGTGGCTGTAATGTGCAAGTGTATGTATGTATGTGTGTTATTTATTTATATAAGAAAAGACATGTTTCACTTACTCGTTACTATGTCTGCTGTTGGGGCTCTCCCTGTGCCTATATGGCTTCTGCATCTCTTTGTCAAGTGTTTGAAGAAAAATCATGCCTTGGAAAAGTCAGTTCAGTATAACAGGGCAGAAGTTATTAAAGACCCTATAAAGCTTTGCAGGAATTAAAAAACCAATACAGCCCCCCTTCTATTCATCCTTTTCTGATTTGATTCTTTGTCTCGGTTCTTGTTCCAAAGGGCAAGAAGCAGTAGCAACACCAACAAAGCTTCTTTCACAGCCTTTTTTGGCATTAGTTATGGAAGGTTCAGTTGTCTGACCTTGCAGCAGTAGGTAAAAGGAGAATAAAAAGATCTCTATTCCTGACAGTGCTTGAAAGTGCCTGGTCTCCTTAGTTTTCCCTTGCACTGACTATTGCATGTAGTGTGCTCTGGATATGCCAGTTATGTTAAGGTAGAGGACCCCAAGCTTGCTGGTTTTTACCACTTCTTCCTGACACTAAGTTGAAACTGTTCAAGTTAGTAAACTCTCTCAAGATGGCAAAATCCCCTTTGCTATGTTGTGGTTTGTCTGTGTCCAAACCTTCCTAGATACTGGGAAGGTCACCAAGGACTTATATTTTTAAGTTGCATATATTAATTCAGATTTATAACCCTTTCCTTGTACCAGCCCAGAACCATATTTGTTAGTTTTATGGAGTTGTTTTCAGTGAAATATGCAGGAGCTGGACCTTATTAGCAGAAAGAGGATTTAGATGGGTAGAGTATAGTGAAAATCATCCTGTGTTTTTGTGCACTGAGTGTAGTCATGATGACTAAACAGTCTGTTATAATTTCTGCATTGTAATCATGTTTAATAATATCTGTTGTTGGCATATTTTGGGTTCATTCCATTTGTATCAACACTTGCTATTTTAAATTGTTTTACATATTCCTTTATAACTGCAATATCGATCCTATTTATGCTGATGGCCAGTTTGCAGAAAGGCCAAGGGTGCTATATACTCATGTATTAAAGAGGATTTCTTGTTCTGTACCTCACTGTTGCATTTCTTATATAAATAAAGCATGTCCATCTTCTGCCATGTTTCTTTTTTCTCAACTCTCTCTTTTCATTTTCCTTTCTTTTTTCTACACTTCCTTTCTTCCAACACCTTCTCATAATGTAGAGAAGGCTGTGACCTCCATTCCACCCTAAAATATATATAAATATACATACATATATACACGCACACACACACATATATATCTCTCTTAGATCAGCAGGTAGACCATTCTGGTATTTTTAGCACATTGCCAAGGAATTTTGTTTATCTGTCATATCAATAATACTGGGGATGGGGAATTTCTCATTTTGTGCAAGTGCTTGTGGCCTAAAACAGACACCATGGTTTCTCAAGAGTTCAATGCCATGGATGGCAGATACAGTAGCCAATCAGAGGAGCAGACATTTCATAAGTCTCATCAAATGCTGGATGCTGCAGATGGAGGATGACACTTTTGAGCCATACCTCTTTCTCTCAGGGGCATTAATATATCCTGGAAAAGCTATGACAAAGGCTGCATAAATTTTATTTGAATCAACGTTCTTTTATTCTTTCTTCTCTTTTCTCCTGAAGTAAAAGGGAAGATATATTTGCAAGCTAATGCTGTGGTGCTTTTGGGCTCCGTATGTTGCCAATGACCAGACCACATAACTGTTGAACTTTTGAGAATGGAGGAGCACAGGCTGTCAGAAAAGCACGACTGTGGATTGAAAAAGATCCCACAACATTTGGAAGATCAATCAGGAGGGAAAAGGGCCCCAATTTTAACAACACACATGCTGCATCACAAGGACCTTCCTCTCAGGGAATGATTGCCAGGCATTTTTCTGGAAATGAAGTTTTTTTAAAAGCCCCTAAAGGGGCCTCTAAAAATGAAGGCACCCACATTTACCAATGCTGAATAATTTTAAGGGACAGGACACTGCTTGTTAGCTTTGGCTGTGGATTGAATTCAATGTGTTGAAAATAAAATCTGTTGTGTATGTATATAATAGCTTCTATAGAGATATATTTGAACCTGGTTTTGATTGTCTGAGGGTATGTATGTTTCCAGTGAAAATTTTCAATACATGTACTTGAGAAATTAGAGATTAAAGTTTAATAGATATATTTGAATTTCTTGTAAATTGGGTTATGGTAAAATTAATGTAGACTTTCATATAGTGTTTATGCTATACTAACTTTTGCCTTTTATTTTAAAGTATATGATTCTTGCTTTGCTCTGAAGCACTGAATACTAGCAACAAAATTTAGTTCTCAGTGTGACTGTCCAAAATATTAATTTTCTTGACATGCTTTTATTCCTACAGCGAAGATGTTTGTAAACGAGGATTCACTGTTATTATTGATATGAGGGGATCCAAATGGGATTTGATCAAGCCTCTCCTAAAGACCCTCCAAGAAGCCTTTCCTGCTGAGATTCATGTTGCTCTGATTATAAAACCGGATAATTTCTGGCAGAAGCAGAAAACAAATTTCGGCAGTTCCAAATTCATCTTTGAGGTGAGCACTGCATGATAGATGTGTGGTAAAGCATTATCTCTAATAAGAAATTTTCTTTGGGTAAAAATAAAATTTTCAAGCCCTATGGCTGAGAAAAAAAGTCCACTTTAGTGAGGGGGTTTGGTTGTGTTGTATTCGGTCTTTCCTTTGTTTCTTTTTGATTTTTCTTTGAGTTTAATGGAAGTATTATGCACATGCCAGGGCGGTGTATGACCTTAGTGGAGGCTACTGGTCAGGATTTTGTGTTGTGAGGCTCTGGCAGAATGATTCTCTGTCACAGTTCAGAAACTGAAGCATGTCTGAAGATCATTGCACAAAGAAAAGAAGAGAAAGAAAGGGCTTGGTTGATGTAGATGGGCTCCAAAGTTTCCTGTCACATTGAGGAATGAACCAGTCAGCTTAGTTAGCAGTAATTCAGAGATGCCTTCAAGATTATTTTCTCTCTCCTGCCAGAAGTGTTTAAATAGTGGGCAGTGCTTTTTAAAATGATGTTTAAAAGAAAGATGGGTGATGCCTGCGAGAGAGTTACTTTATCTTGCTACTTACCTACCTACCTAAGGTTGTTTTCACAAGAGTTTCAAGAACTCCTTAAAGAAACAAATCTGAATAAAGAAATTACCTGCAAAAGTCATCAAATGAAAAGACTTTCTGCCTTCCCACGTGTGAAATTCTGTTCATTATAAGAGCAGTGCTTACATTAGCTTCACATAGTGCAAGAGGAATGTCCAGGTATTATTCATGACAAGAAGTCTTTTCTTGACAGTCGGTTAAATTCCAAATTGAAATATTTTCAAGGATTCAGTTTCCAGGTCAAGAGGTCTAGAAATCTGTAATCCCTCTGAAGCTGTATACTTACTTTCCCATTGTTTGTTTGGTCTTTTCTCTGTCCTCCCCCTACTCCAAAGTAAGGAACATTACAAATTTTAAAATAATTTCTCTGCTGAACCTAAGTTCAATACGGTCCCAATTTTAAGACATTGCAGAATGCCTGGCATATTTAGATGAATGCAAATTGGAAGAAAAGCCTATTATTAACTTTAAATAACAGCCTGATAGTTTGGACATAATTCAGGATAATGGACAGAACTTGAGGTATTTTTCTTTGTAGCTGACTTTTACAAGATTGCGTGATTATTGGGTGCCTGCACTTTTGAAAAGCACAAACTGTAACATTCTTTAGAGGCCTCATCTGTAGGGCACAGATGTGCAGTCACTGATGAACATCACAAGCCTTTAAGGGCTGCCAGCCTGGGTGTTAACATGGCTGCACTGAAAATCTCTAGTAACATATAAAACCCTATGCTCTGATTTCAGAAAAAAAGTATATCTAAAATAAATGGCAACAGCCATCAGTTGTTGGGTCCTTAAACTGTAATTTGGTTTCTAGGCACCCAGTGCATTTCTCTGATTATTGAATCTGAATGAATTAAAACCATCTCTCATTGATTGTGCATGATTCATGAGCAGTACCTTCTATTAGCAATAAATTCTAATTGTTAATACTCCAATGACATTTCACTTTTACATTGATTTTGACTTAATTACATTAGAAACTACTAATATGGAAGAGATCTGCCTGTGGCAAAAGCCAGCTGGAATAATCTGGAAGTGCAAAACACCCTGTTGTATGTTTTGGCAAGTCACAATACCGGCTTCAATTCATATGCCTAAAACTTTGGTGGTGTATAGCTATTAGCCTGGCTCTAACACAAGCAGCAGAATCCCTGTTATACCATAAACCTGTTTAGTGAACAATTGTGTCCAGATATCGAAGAGTAGCAATAAAAAGTCTTCATTGTTCAACTGGGTTAAAGTAATCTACGGCAGAAGCATTCTGATGAATAAATAAATCACTGCCATTAAGAGAAAATTTTTCATTACGCTTAATTAATCAAAATTAAGCATAGCCCACAGCATCTTACGGTGTTCCTTCAATTATATATTGATGAGGAAAATAATCCCTTCATGCTATTTATGGATTGCACTGATAATTTCTGGTTAGATAGTCACTGAAACAAATACTATCATTTTCCCTTCTTTAGACAAGTATGGTATCTGTTGAAGGCCTGGCAAAACTCGTAGATCCATCTCAACTGACAGATGAGTTTGAAGGCTCCTTGGATTACAACCACGATGAATGGATAGAGTTGCGTGTCTCCTTGGAAGAGTTTTTCAACAGTGCCATCCATTTACTATCAAGGCTGGAGGATCTCCAGGAAATGTTGGCTAGGAAGGAGTTCCCAGTTGATGTTGAGGGCTCACGAAGGCTGATTGATGAGCACACACAGCTTAAGAAAAAAGTGATTAAGGCTCCTGTGGAAGAACTGGATCGTGAAGGCCAGAGGTTATTACAATGCATAAGATGCAGTGATGGTTTTTCTGGTAGGAACTGCATTCCTGGGAGTGCAGATTTTCAAAGCCTCGTGCCAAAGATCACCAGCCTTTTAGACAAGCTGCATTCTACCCGGCAGCACTTGCATCAGATGTGGCATGTCCGCAAGTTGAAACTGGACCAGTGCTTTCAGCTCCGGCTTTTTGAGCAAGATGCTGAGAAGGTAGGTAATAATCTGTTCCTTTCATACTTAAACCAAGACTATGTCACAATGACACTATGACTGTTTTTTTATATAATTAGCAACAAAAGGTATTTATCACAGGAATAAATCTCATGTTGCCAGCAAATGTACTTTATATGAGTCGTAAACCAAATTAACTGGACTAATTGTTGGATGTAGCAAACATAATAACATCCAAAAGGAACTTCTCTGTGTCATTTTTTAATGAAAATTAATCTGCTTTTTTTTGTGTTGTAATGGATACATTGGGTAGACATTAAGCAAGAATCAGGGTTTTTTCAGGTTTCTTTTACTAAGCACATGCATATATTTATCTGCATGTCACAGCATTAAAGAATGATTTTTGTGTTTGATACATTATGATTATTGTTTGCATTTCTTGTGAGTCTGGGAAATTTGTAGTTTAAATCCTCCTAACTGTTATCTCAAACAACATTTTCAGTTTCTCTTACATAGGAAATTGTAATATGATTAGCAACTGGTAAAATCTTTAGTAATGGAATTTTTTACCAGGCACACGACCACTTAGTTCCACAACACGAGATCTGAGACTGTGTTTAGATGAAATAGAGAAAGTTTTCTGAAATGGTGGCAGCATGCAAAACTCCGTGTGGCTGGTTTGCATTAAACAGCATGTCGGGGTAGCATTTGAATTCATACCTGACACTGCATCAGCGGCCAAGCTTCCTGCTCACCAGCATAAGACTTAAGATTAAATTATTCTAGAGACTGTATGACAATATTTTCTTAGACATTTGTAATGTAGCATATCAGCCTGAAAAGCACATAGAGTGTCTCAAAATGAGTGACAGTGTTCAAATGAATGTGGGCCAGAAGAAGCAAAGGTAAGTAACATGGCTTTAGGAAGCTCCAGCTCCACACGTGTACAGTACAGCTGCAGAGTTATGTCCGCCTTCTCTGCTAATCAGAAGTTGCTCATACAGGAGCCTGTAGTGAATAGTAGGGGAGTCCCCTGCAAGCAAAGCACTGCNAGTACAGTATAGCTGCAGAGTTACATCCTCCTCTGCTAATCAGAAGTTGCTCATTCAGGAGTCTGTAGTGAATAGTAGGGGAGTCCCCTGCAAGCAAAGCACTGCAACTTTCCATATTTGTTGAAAAGACTGGCTAAAAAGCACCCTGAGTTCCCTTACCGTGTCTCATACATAGCACCACCTACAAATTTCAGTAACACACAGTGAAGCAGGATTCTTAGTACTTCTAATATTCATCTGCTGTTTGCTTCTGGAAGCATATGCAGCTACTGATTTTGGTTAATTTATTGTAGAAAACTCTGTTGTGCTAGAATCTTAGCACTTTTTTAACACAGAAGTGTTTGACATCTTGTTAGGCAGTTTTGTGAGAAGTCTTTGCTGCCCCTTTCTAGGTCACAGAAACAGCATGTTCTCACTGGAAGGTATTGAGCTCTTGGACTATGTTTATCTGGTCTGTATACCCATCAGAAGCATCAACCTCTGAATCTTCTCCACTTGATGTATGATACAGTTGTCTCATTAATATGTTTGCTTGGACCCAGGATGAATAGCAAAAGAAAAGCTGACTTCATCTACATGGGGATCTCATGAAAGATTAGGGTTTTTTTTAATTAGTTTCAATTTAATATTATTTTTATAACACCAAGGAGAGGCACACTGCTGAAATAAATATAATCTTCAGTACTGCAGTGCGAGACAGGACATTGGTTTTCAGTGCATGTACTAAATATCTCTAAGGAGTGCTAGGACTGAAAAGGCTCCATCATTGTATAATCAACTCTCCTCTTGGGAAAATCTTGAATTCAGATGAGTCCTTCTAAAATGAGCAGTGCTTGTATTTCAGTCAGCGCTTCAGTTTGGATTTTCAGTTTCTTTGAGATTATTCTGATGACCACTTCTTGCTGACAGAAATTTTAATTTTTATTTATGATTCTTATTTGCTAATAATACTAGATTTTTTTTATTAGTTAGCAAATTATTGTTATTAATATTATAAGCTGAAAGGGTCTCAGGTCAAATCAGCACCTGAGCAGTTCTTGTGGCCCTCTGTAGTGTTGAGGGAAATCTCCAATATATTTTTGCCTTCCTGTCTCCTGAACATGCATAAAGGGATGGTATGGTACAAGTATGAGCATAGTGACAGCTAGATTCTCTTTGCGTGTGTTATTCTGAGGTTGTTAAGCATAAGGTTTAGGCAAGTCAGGAGATAAATGACACCTCTGAGGTGAAGGAAGAAGCAGTGAGATCACGATTCTTACCTTTTTAACACTGGCTGTCTTGAGCAATTCCTAATTGACAAAACTAGTGTTTAAATCTTCTTGATATATCTTATTTATCTATCTCATGTTAACTAAACATAAAGTCTTGCTTTGGCTTCTCTGAGTGGTTCTGCTTGCCTTTTCTTGACTACTACATTTTTCCCAAAGAATAGAAAGTATTTTGTTTTATACTCTCAATCAGTGCTTTTGATCTTTTCAGTTTCTGAGTCCCTGGAATTCTTCCAGGGAATGTTGCAGACCCTTTCACTTCATGTTTCGCACATGTAGATTGATGCAAAGTGTTGATGAACTTGTTCTCCTTTGCTGCCTTTTGCTGATGTCTTTGAAGTAGTCTGACCATCTCAGGCTGAAAAAGGCTTGTCTCATAAAATGTTCAGAGCCAAATCCAGCCAGTCTGGATTTGAGCACTGTCTCCACTGTATAAATAGCCACCACAGTGTGTCTGTGTATTGAATTTTAAAGTTTCCTGGTACCTCCATTTGCTCAGTTGTACTCTACCAACTACACTTAGATGTGGTGCCGGAGCCAGGATGGTCTTCATCTCCTGAGGGGAGGCACAGCTCTTTCTCTATAACCTGAATATATCATTGAGTGCTGATCAAATGACAACTCTAATACCCTGCAAAGTCTCAAACCCCAACATAAAATTCTGAATATAAATAAGGTTTTAGGGCCTTTTAAAATACCTCTGTGTACACATTGGCTGATATTTTAGGAAACCTTTTCTAGTAAGGCAAAAATGGACAAGGACATTCCATTTTCTGGACACCTCCAATTTTGAAAAATTCAGGTGTCCTCATTGCCTGAAAAGTCCTTAAAGGTGGAATAGAAAAAAACAGGACACACAAGAGGAAAAAACTCAAAGAATCTAAGGCAGGTTAATTTTTAAATGCCTTGATTTTAAAATATCACAGATGTTCAAAACAAGTCAATTTACTTGTTTCCTTCTATAGCTCTCCTCTATTGGAACATTTATAAATGACAGTCACTGCCTGGGCACAGAACTTATTCAAATTACAGGTATTACAACTTACAGAAGACCTGTATAGTTGGCAAAATAAAAGGAGGGGGTGACAGTCATACCCTAGGCTTTTTCCACACAAAACTGGGAGAGAGCAGAGCTGTCTGTGAATAAACTTTGTCTCCAAGTCAAGCCTTTAGGGTTTTATTTTCCTGTATTGGGGCCAAGGGAGAGGAGAATTTGGGCTATCACACAGGCACAAGCCGTACAGTGAGATTAGATCCCCAGATGGAGGCTTGAAGCTCCTTGAAGCTGAAGTCAGCAGGCAGGTCAGCCATGTGGGGAGCTTTGGCAGAGTGGTGTGAGGAAGCTAACATGCTGTGCAGTGCTGACTGTAACGATCTGCTGATAAATAACACATTTCAACCCCTGATGTAGCCCTGACCCTCACTGCTCAACAAATTCATTCCTCATCAACTACTATTCATATATATGTGTGTGTGTATATATATATATAATTTTGAAACTAGAACTGAGCCTTCACTGTGTTCTTATTGGGTAACAGGGAAGATATTTTTAGTTGCCAGTAACATGAAAAAATGTAATCCAATCTAAACTGAATATTGTGTAAAACGAAAACCCCGTAATCAACATAGATCCAACTATTAGAACTATCTGAGAAATGTTAATTGGTTGGTTGAAATTTGGATAGGGAGAGGAATTCAGGCAAGAGTTCACATGTTTTGCACTTGAATAAATACCAAAAAAAGACAAAAAAAATTATCCTCACACTCTGCAGTTTCCAGTGCCTCTGGAAATAATTTGTAACTGGCACCCAACTTGACTTTTGTAGGAATTTCCCCATCATTCTGGATTCGTTCCACATAAATTTTACTATCCAAGCATATACGTGAATGAAAACCAGTTATCATGATGTAATCAGTGTTGTCCACATTAACTATAAGCAATATAATCATCAGCTGGACTGAACCAAGGATCTCTATTGCAAACTCGTAACACCAGAGCAAAGAAAGAGCCAATTGCTATAATATCATTGGGGGCAGCCTCTCACTGTCCTCACCTCCCCTTTTCATTCCTGACTTTCTACAAAGTCCATTACACAATGGTAAACTCCCAAAGATGGCAATGGTAGGTAGAAAACACCACAAGTGAATTTGACTGGAAGTTTGTGGTAGGAGAGTCATTTTATTTGGATATGGCCAACTTTGTGGAAAGTCTAGTGGCAAACCATAGGCCACATCTAGCCTTCTAGGGGTAGTGAAGTACTGGGCTTGCTGCCAAAACCGTCATCCTCAAGCTTCCCTTTGATAAACACAGCTCTGCTTGTGATTTTCCCTGTGAAGCAGGCCATGGGGAGCCTTGCTGGCTGCTGTGTCACTGCTACTGCTCGGCAGGTGTCTGCAGTGAGAGGGAGTGGAGGGCATGGCTTGCAGCTCCTACCCCAGAGCAGCTGTTGCTTCTATTTCCTAGGTGATATGACCAGACTGGAAGATTTTAATGAGTGAAAGAGTAATTGTAAAGTGACAACAACTCAAAGTTCATAGAGTAGAAGACATGTTTGAGGGAGGGTATAAGCAAAATGGTTGAGGCGGAATAGTGTGGAATAACAATTGTATCAGTTCTCCTGCACACATGGACAGTGAGATCATGGCACCAAGGAGAACATGCTGCATCCCTCCCTTCTCACATCCAGTAGTTCTTCAGGCCTCTACCTTGGTCTGCTCTTCTTAAATAAGGGACCTGATGTGTTACTGTAATGGATAGGTGCTATTAAACTTAGACCTCATTCAGTGAAATAAATAATGGGGGGTTTGGTTTCTAAAGAAGGAAAATCACAGACACACCAGCTGTACTGCGCTCTTGTCTGGTGTTCTATTCTCATTCCTAATGAAACTACTGGGAAGACTCTACTGATTTTAAGCAGAAGCCCAGTATACAAATTAATGCTTATTCTGAAGTACCAGATGAAATTTAGGAGTTCTTGATTTAGAATCTAGCTTAACACCATACAGAGTTAGTCTAGAAAAGTACAGAGAAGCTCTAGCTCCACAGCAAAGTCAGTGGGAGAAATGATTGTCTAAAGCACATGTAATCTGAGTATTTGAACCATGCTTATGCTAGTGTTGTAGTAGTACACCTGCCGAAGGTCCATCTTCCTCAGACGGTAGTAATGCTCTGCTTGCCACTCTCTGCCTAAAAAGATATGGGATGATAGCTTTGATGGAATAATAGAAGGCAAAATGTGGAAATTTACACTGTGGTTTAGAGGGGGAAAGATGGCTTTGAGAAAGAAAGAGTGAAATCTGGAGGTTTCAAAGAAGGGAAACAGTACATTTGTGCTTGTGTGATACATAACCACTTTTACTGTTTCATACATTACTTCCCCTTATACTGCACTTAAAAATTCTGATGCTGTATGTTCTGTAATAAAATGCATTACAAATCTGATGATATGATCCCTCTTGCTAATAGGAAGCAGTTTATTTTATTACAGTCCATTAAGTGGAGTAGTTGTAGCTATTTAGTGAAGTGATGCTGTGTGGCGAAGCATTTCCTAGAAATGAATCTTAGATGCCTTTCTGGAAAAAACAGCATCAGAAAGATTAAAAAGATCAGCTATCATCTGAATTTCCTTTGTTTCCCATCACCTCTACATTTTCTTCATCTGACACATCAAATAACCCTGGAAGTGATACATAAGCAGATGATAGAATTTTCCTTTTTACAACATGTCATATTTACCCTTATGGATTTGCGTAACGCCAAAAGGCGTAGCAGCTGGGGCAGACCTCTCTGGCTGAGAGAAAATCCACTTAGTGAAGGACCATTTCCCCTCTCTTATTTCACTGCTGGAAGCGGTCAGTTTCTTTGTCTATTCTATGTGTCATATCTATGATTGCCGCCAAGGTGCAAGCTTAGAAATTGCTGTAAGTGGAATGCATCCAGGGAATGAGACTTGGAAACCAATGAGGAAAGTACTGAGAAGCTGACGGAAGGAGCTGTCATACGTGAAGTAAATGAGTTCTAGGGAGGTGGTTAATTAGGACTGGGGAGGAGGCAGGAAGTATATTGAGAGGAGAAGGAACCAGAATTGGGATTAATAATGAGAGTGTGTCCTTAGTGTCTTGCACCAAGGAAAAGAATATATGCCCCCTGCGCTCTGACACTGAAAGGATTTGTTGACAAATGAATGGTATTTAGCATTTAACAGTAATGATCATAGGGGCATAATAAGCATGGATTAGCCATGGATTTTTGCATGGGATTTAGATTTAATTTAAGTTACATGAACACCGCGTTGGTGAACAGAAATCAGCATGCCCTGGATTTTCCATCTAGGCTCTCATACCACATATATCACGACAGCACAGTAGGTGAGCATCGCAGTAAGGCGCTTTCCTGGAGATTTTGAACATGGAACAGGTAAGCTCCATAAGACTTCCACAATAAAAGGAGTCAATAAGCTTAGTGTCTTTTGCAGAGATCTTTGTTTGTGACATGCATGTGTTTGCAGGGACATTTATAAGAAGTGTCCAAAAATTTACTGCTAAGCATAAATGAAATTTCCTACCATAATTCCAGAAAGAGTTCTACCTACTTTTTTCATCCCAAAGCAGTTGCTTGTCTCCCTTCATTGTGTGAAATGACTCAATTTCAGGCTAGTTTTAGCCCCTGACCTGATTGCATTTTGGTGCTTGACATCTCCTTGATGCATCAGCTAAAAAGATGGAGGCCTGGTCCTGTAAAGCAGAGTGAATCTCAGTTTCTGTTAAAATTAGTGAAGGAGTTGCAGCCTCTGGAAGAGTTCCCACTGACAGGTATTCAGTGACCCAGCCCTGTTTGAGCCCTACATCCAGGAGCTGGGTAGGCACCATCTCTAATTATTGCCTCTGGCTCCAGCCTTACTGATGGCAGCGTTAGCAACTTTGTCGCTTGCTTATTGAACGGGACTTCATTTTCAGCTGTTTGAGCCGGTTCTGCTCTGCAATGTTCTGATCATGTTAGTACACATTTGTAACACTATGGGCAGCTTGAATAGCCTTGGCTTGCAATAGCCCTAATATAAGAAAAAAGAAGCTTTGAAAATGTTCCTAATGCAGTGGGTTTGGGTTTTGTTTGGGTTTTTTTGAGCTAGAGAAGAAATATACAGTCTCTGTATTTATGGAACTGGAAAGGAAGAGTTGCCTATGGGAAGAGAGAACATTTAGTCAAAGTATTTTAAGTTACTTTTAAGTTACTTTTGATTCTTTTTCTCAGTCTTTTCTCATGCATATGGATTCTTGCATAGAGCACATAGTGTTTGTTCTCCCATGCAACACTGTTTCTATATCTGGTGTCTACTCCCTCATATTGCCAGTGAAAAATGCTTTATTTTATAATCACAAGTTTCCCTTGGCATATGGTGCCTTTTTTGGTATAGAAATTCTCACGAGTCAGCTATTCTTCCTTGATTTGGGAATAAATAAAATCAGATTTTGGATGCCAGTGCTGGGAGGGAAAGTCAGCTATCAGTCTAAAGTAGCTACCATGTGAACAGAAGTTCGTCCTCCTTTGCCATCCTTTTAACTGAAGCCCACTCTGAAACTACAATGAAAATAGAGAGGGCAAGTCCCACGTTCCACATTAAGTGTTTGGTCTGACATAGGATTTCTGGTACAAAGCAGAACACAGAAAACAGGTGCAGATAGGTCCCTAAATTGTTGAAATGGTAGACACCATCTTACAACACCATATCTTATAATGTCAGAAAGATAATTATATAGGTGATGTGGAAATGAGGCTTAAACTGAGGCTGAGCTGGTTGTATAAGCAATAGCTAAGTGCATGTTTATATGGCACCTAGCACAGTATGGTACTGAATCTGGCTGGGGGTTCAGCTGTTTCCAGCACGAAATGCAAATTTGCAGTAGAAAAATGGCTTTAGAGATTTAAGGGGATAAAAACATTCCTACTGAATACAGATACCTACCAACACATAGCTTGGGTTGCTTTAGGATAGTACTGGGAATATTCTGTTTTGTGCAAGGCTTCTCTAATAGCATCAATCAAGAACAAAGGACCAACATGGGAAATTCATATCAAAGGGAGAAATTGTATATCCATTCTTAAAAATCTGCATATTTCTCCAAATGAAATTGTGCCAGCTCTATTTATTTTTATTTAATTACTTCACACATCTTAGAATAATGGAGGCTCTAATAAAACAGGTGAGAATTGAAAGCATATAGCAGGTTGTAACAGCAGGTTTTCATGGCTTTTCTGTGTTTACTCAAACACGTTATCTGTCACATTTCTTTTTTTTGCTTTTAAAAATAATTGAATTCTTGCTACTGAGTACTGCTCCTGCTTTGTGTTAAATCACATTGGTGTCATGGATAAGCCACTATGAGGTGTTCTGGTGCAGCTGAAAAAACAATATGATGTTCTGAATAAATTTTCACTGATTTTTTTTTTCTGAAGCTCAGTGGTAGCAAAACAGAGCTTATGGATTCCCCAGGTTACTAAGTTTACCTCACCTCAGAATTCTTTTTCTTTTCAAACACACACACAGAAACACAAAGTTGCCTAGAAACAGAAAAATGTTATAACAAGGGGTGGCTGTGCACAGAGTGTGTATTGGCAGTCCCTTGTAATGCTGTGAGCATAGATGTCATGGCAAAGAGACTTCAGAGTGGATCAGCACCTTACACTTTGGAAGTCTCTCAGAGTGGCAGCTAAACTGTCAAATCTGCAGTCCCCCTCCCCTAGTCATGGAAACAAAAGAATTATTGGGGAACTGCGGGATAAATCTTGTTCAGCGTTTATAGCCATAAATTACTTGCAAAACCTTTCATCTTTAGCAGAAAGATGAATCCTATGTAGTCTGTATCTCTCAGTTCAGGAACCTACACCTTTGTAGTCTTTGCAGGATATACCTCTGAATTAAAGATGCAGTTAGCTGACATCTGCTCAGTTTAATATGAAGTAGACTTCTATGTAGACAGGTTGCTAATGCCATCCACAATTTATTGTCCCCAATCTAAAGTGAAGAGTCGCTGGAGCACAAAGTAATCACTTCATGCCACTCTGTGGCAACTGTTTATTATTACTTTGACTACTTCTGGTCACACTTAATAGATCCTGTTCTTGGTATCTGTAGGAAAGAACAGATTTTTGCAAGACCAGGAGATCATTATAGAAGCTTTAAACTTCCCTCAAAGCACAAACAGAGCTCTTTTCTGCTAATTGGAAGGTAAAAATCTAAATGTCTTCATTATTAGTGATGTTCCAAAGGAGCTTGCAGCTTTTTCACAGTGTCAAGCTTGTATCCTGCTAGTTTCTTAATTATCAGTCAAGGCCATGGGAGGTCTTCCCCTATGTACCAATAGCTTTTACTTTTTGCCTTTCCATCCACCAGTAGAAAGTTTGGGGACAATTCTAATAACAACAGGACAAATTCACGAGTACACACCAACTGTTTTGTGCTGCCTCTACAACTGATAGCAGCTACAAATCCAGTTTTGCCATCTGTTTTGAGAAGTGTGGGATTGCCTTGCCTGCTGAGCAGAGCTGTAGAGGGAACTAGATAAATATATACCAGAAATCCTCTTCCTGGTGGATGTTATTCTAGTTGTGAATGTCACCTAACCCTGTTACAACCATCATTTCTTTCCCTGTGGAGGAGGAGGCAGGACTCCTTTTGGAGCCTCCCATTGACATTTCTGTTTCTGCTGCAGCAAGTATGCTGCTAGTTTGACAACTCTAAGGGCACAAACTACTGTGACCCAACTTCAGCCCCCACAAGCAAAGCATGTAAGAATCTTCTGACAGTATTAATGGTGCTGAGTTTCAGAGATGTGGACAGCTGTCCATCAGGAAGGGCAATCATCTGCCAGAGGCTGATTGCTGTTGAGCTGGATTGGCTTTGGAACAGCAAAATCAAAGTACAAAGGATGCAAAGTTCAAAGCTAAAAAGCTGGAATTAAAAACCACAGGGGGTGACTGCTTTGCCTCCTGGCACACAGGAAGCCTGTCCTACAGTGGGAGTCCTGATGTGATGTGTAAAGTAGGTATCTCCTATCTCTGTGCATTTTCCATCTTTCTTTACCAATCCATTTTGTCCAAAATCTGCTTATCTATCTGTCTACCTATCTATTTATTGGCAGGCAGCTAAATATGTTGCTTTCACAGCACTTGGAATTGAACCTAATCTTTTTGATAGGAATGTAAAAACAATAACAGTGCTAGGGGTGAGGAAGACTTGCGCATTTCCTTCATGCTAAGTGTGCCCTATACTGTAGTTAACAGCAGTCTGGGGCCACTTTCTATCCAGTTTGCACTGGATCACCTGACACACTTGTGACCTTTCAGCACAAGGAGCCAGGACGTTTAACCGAGTGATGGCGTAGTTCCTGCTTTATGTTTCCAGACTCTGGCAGGAGTCACCTCGCAGCCTGTCCACTCTTGACTGTAAGGAAATGGCTGTGAAGCCTGCTGCTGCTCAAACTGGAACATGGTGTGCTGTGCTATTTCTAGTTTCCTGCTGCTGATACTGGATACGCAGTTACTATTCCTCTTGCTTCCTCCATGAACATTAAAATGGGTCCAAAAATAATTGAAAGCAGTATGTTCCAATGGAATATTTTTGCATTTGCACAAATTTCCTCTTTATTTCACTTGCCAGTTTTGATAGAGAGCATTTTGAGGCTGTTTCAGCTTTTCCAACTTGGCACCGCTGGGAGGCACAGGAATGCTCCCCTGATCAGTATGGTAAAAGAAAGTGTTTTGGCATCTGAATACAGACTTAAAAACTCATTTTTAGGTATGAATATAGCATATTATAACAATGAAGTTTTGTGTTAACTAATGAAGGCAAGAAGACCCAAATGATCTAAAGAGCAAGGAAGCCCACACAGCTAGAAAAACACAAGAAAGAGGTCTGTAAGTATAGAAAAGATAAGAAAGCTGCTTTTTTTTATTTATTGCTTTGATCCGCAAAAATGTTAGGTGATAAAAGCCTAACTGTCAGGAAATAATATAATTAAAATGTGCATGAGGTTCACAGACTTGTTATGCAGTATCTTTCAGATGTAGATCTGTGATTATTCTTAAATGAATGTCTTCCTGGCCTGGCTAAAATGCTTTAAATGGCCCACACTTGGCAGAGCTTGGGGTCTTAAAATTATATCTTAAATTAGCCTTCATATCTATTTATAGGGAACATATGAGGGTGTATGTGCAGTCAAGAGGTTGCCTCCTTGGGAGCTGGTGATGGTTTAAGAGATGAAACCAGGAGCACGGTCTGTTGATCATCTTCAGGAGTATCAGTGTCATTTTAAAGCAGGTCATTCAGGCTTTTCTTCTTACATATCATGCATGTTATGAAAACTAAATCAGAAATATTTTCTTGAACCTTTATATATTGCAAGGCCCCTCCATACTTCTTGACACTGAAAATTCTTGATGCCTTACATCCTCTACAGGTGCTGAAATGGTGCCACAAGCAAAACATTCTTGAGTTGAGGAATTTTCCTCAGTTTATTGTAAATCAACATAAAGTTCTGATCTCAATTTGGGTGTTGAGATAAAAAGTCGGATACATCTCCATAAACACATATCCTTTCCTGGACTCAATCTTCCTGATTTTGTCACAGTTTGTACCCAGTAGATTAAAATTCTTCTAATGTGGTGACAGGCAGTAGGGGATATTTGGGATATTTGTGTGAATTTCTTTCTGTTGCTGTTACAACTACTCTCTGATTCTTTTGTTTTCCTGCTGCTGTTCCTTAGTGTTCCTATGCTGTTGTGAGCCACCTGCCATTCCTCAGGGGTGTCCCTGTCCCCTTTACCATGGAGGAACCCACAGAGCATCTCCAGCTCTTCTCAGCTGTCATTTTCTTTCCTTTCTATCTTGTATGCAGGCAGTTCTCTGGCTGACAGGTATTTTGGGGTGACAGTTGTGCAGGGGGTGGTTTTAGCCCCCAATTGCCCTCAATGCTCTGGGGGTTCACAGCCTCCTGACAGGCTGCCCTGCCACCACAGAATCATAGAATAACCAAGCTG